>MJUU01039616.1:187125-202712 GCA_002080025.1 Modiolus philippinarum
AAACAAATCAATATTGTGTCCATGCTATACTAAGGTAAAAGTCCAAGAGAGCTTTTCCCGCCATTTTTTTAAATGTGAAATATCTTGAAAACAAGGCCCATAACCTATCAATATTTTTAGCCTACTTTATTCCTTCAACAATGCTCTTTCCATTTAAGGTATCAATTTAAAACCATAAATTTCTATAATTTCACCTTACTACATCCTTAAGTCATTGTATGGATGTCTCTTGCTGTATCATGAGTTGAAATGTGGACAGATAATAATGTATACTTTTTTGTTATGTGCTTTTTTTATTACTATTATATACTAATTTCTAAATTATTTAGGCATTTGAGGCATCACTTAGAGTCCATCGTCTATCAGTTAGTGTAATTCTGAAAAAAATGAGCCTTTAATATTGCTTCTTAATTGAAAGCTGCATGTTGAAACATGCCATAAGATACATTCCCAAAAAAATTACATGTTCTAGAGTATGAATTAGATAAAAGAATTTATTATATAGATAGCGGTGATTTATCGAGTTTATTCAGTTAAATAAATGTCATATTGTCATCAGTGAAAATAAAGGATTTCTAGTCACTGGATGACGTCTTAATGAAGTGACCTGACAATATCTCTTCAATGTCGTCGTCAAATAAACAACTGGCATATTGACATGAAAAAAATAATCCTCATCTAAAATCTCGGATTTTGAGTAGAAAATCTATATGATAAAAAGCATAACTAATCACCCATCATGAATATCAATAAAAATGTCACTCGTGTCGATTTACGCAGTGGATTAAAGTCGTTTTGGAAGTTCTGCAACTTGTTTACTCCTTCTGCGTTGTTCTGCACTCGTGACATTTTTATTGACGGTCAATTAGTTATACTATAAATGTTTTTCATAAGACAGTGTTCTAATTTTCAGTAGGTTGTTTATTTTAAATATGGGCATTTCCATGACATTTGACTTTTTGAATGTATTTATACCTGATTCTCAACATCCATAGAATTTCCTAGAATGACAAGAATTGAAAATCAGGAATTCTGTATATATATTTGGTTCTTTCAGATATTCAATGAATTTATTTCACTGTGAAGAGGTATTTATCACAGCTTGTTCTATTATCAAACCACGAAGACATAACTTTCTATTAATTTCCAGGATCCATGCATACATATGATCCCTTCTAAAACAATATGGTAAATAGGGCCAAAATGCTAAAGGCACTTACAGTAATATGTAAAGGATCATTTATTTGGTAACCCTTGGGAATAATTTACCAATCTTCGTTACAGTGGTTCTATATTACTGGCATTTCCGAAATTTGCGTTGGTAGGACCAAGACAGGACTAGAAAACCAATTTGTCCCCAAAGTATTTTTAGGCACGCATATTCTCTTGATAATCAATATAACTGATATTTACTAGGTGAGCAATATAAGACTATGTGAGCCTTAAATGTGTATTTCAATAGTGAACCTGATATCAAGTGCAATAAATTTATGCTTGTATTATGATGTTTTATTTTCATTATGCATGGTAAAAAAATACAAATACACTGAAGAGAAGAATGACATTGGACACTGACCTAATCTACTGGCCGTTAATACAGAGTAGACTTTTATAAATGCACAAATAGTATAGCTCATTCAATTTGGTACTTTAAGGGGTTCGCTACTCCATTTGAAATTAATAAATAGGATTTCAAATAATCATGATTTTTTGTTAAAAAATTAAAAAAAGAAGCAATTTAAGTGAAAAAAATTTATAGGTTGATGATCTCGTTTTTGAGATTTAAGTGATTGAAAATTTGGTGGGAGACTGAACTCCTCTGATTTTTCCATAGGATTAACATTAACAAGGTTTCACCATAAATGAATGCGACAGAATAAATAGAATTCAATGATTTTTTTTTACAGAATGCTCACAAAGATGTATAAAATGAAATTATGGAAAAAAATAAGAGGGTGAATGAGCAAAAAATTAAAATGCTTTTAAATAGATAAAACCTGAGGATTCAGAAAATCTGACGGAAATTCCAAAACATGAGGAGCAAACCTCCATTAGGAAAAACCAATGATATTTTATAACTTGCATATATGTTTCTTTACGAATCAAAAGCAAGTAGGATCCAGAACCCTTGTTCAAATTGGAATAGTAATTTCTGCTCGGACAAATTGGAATTCTGATATGCACTGGATATGGTGCAAGTTTGAATTCATTTTTTTGCTAAGAGAAATTGAAATACATGTTTTTTATTGTGTTGCCTGCACTTAGTGCAGGAGTGGCACATCGGGATAACTATTTAGCTTCTTTTCATCTCTAATTATTTTCCACATCTCATAAATCAGTTGGTACTTTTCAACAAAACTTTCAGTAATGTGTATGTATATATTTTAGATGTGCATCATTTATTTTGTTTTTTTTTCTTTAATATTTTTTCCTAACTTTATCATTCAATTACAAGCCAGGAATTCTTTAATATGCATGTGTTCCATGAAGCCACAGCCATTTTGATTTCCTTTTGGTTGATGCTGATGGTCTGATAGCTCATTTTGGAATTTATCAGCCAAGAAGTTAAGTACTATGGCATTGGCCTTGAAAAAGAATAATTGCGAATCTTTGAATATTTAATTTTGATTCAAATTTTCTCAAAACCCAAGCAGTATGTACCTTATGTGCAATGATCCGTCTTTAGCTAATTTTATCTGAAATATCCTTGGCCATTTATCCTCTATAATCTTTCTTAAATCTTTTAAGTTTTTGGGCTTCCAAATGTTTCTATTTGGTCTACAAAGGGACACAAGTTTATATCAGAAACGCCTCTATATACTTCTACCATTCTTAGTGTTTCTTTTAGTCTTGATGATAAAATTAACGTCTGAATTACGGTGTTTGATGTCCCTTCTTTTCCTCTTGATGTTGGAAATTGATGTAAAAATTATCAGAATGGCCTCATTATTCTTCTACCCTGTTTGATGTTTATTGTTAGGATTGATGTCGGAATTGCCTCCATATGCTTCTGCCGTTCTTGATTCTTCTTTTTGTCATGTCAGGATTGATGTCGGAACCGCCTCCATACTCCATATATATATTGTACTTCAACCGTTCTTGAGGTTTCTTCTTTTTGGCTTGGTACTTTAAGCCATTTCGAAATTGAATCCATATACTTCTACCGTGTTTGATGTTCTTTCATTAGTGTTGCTGTTGAAATTGCCTCAAAGTTCCTCTAACATTCTTGATCTTTCTTGTTCGAATTAGTGTTGGAATAAAATCCATATACTGCTATCCAAGGACGTATAATTACCGTATTAGTTCTATCGTTCTTAGTATTCCTGTCTTTAGTCTTTGCATATGAAAGCTCCATATGCCTGTACCTTTCTTGATGTTCCTTTCAGTCTTGAGTTAGAATTAATGTCGGATTTATTCCCTGTAAACTGCTTCCGTACTTGATGTTTCTTCTTGTAGTCTTGTGTTAGAATTATATCGGAGTTGTGCTCGTAAACTGCTTCCGTACTTGTTTTTCTTCTTGTAGTTTTTGGTTAGAACTGATGTCGGAAATGTCCCCGTAAACTTCTTCCGTACTTGATGTTTCTTCTTGTAGTCTTGGGTTAGAATTGATGTCGGAATTGTCCCCGTAAACTGCTTCCGTACTTGATGTTTCTTGTTATAGTCTTGGGTTACAATTGATGTCGGAATTGTCCCCGCAAACTGCCTCTGTGCTTGATGTTGTTTCTTGTAGTCTTGGGTTACAATTGATGTCGGAATTGTCCCCGCAAACTGCCTCTATGCTTGATGTTGCTTCTTGTAGTGTTGGGTTACAATTGATGTCGGAATTGTCCCCGTAAACTGATTCCGTACTTGATGTTTCTTCTTGTAGTCTTGGGTTACAATTGATGTCAGAATTGTCCCCGCAAACTGCCTCTGCGCTTGATGTTGCTTCTTGTAGTCTTGGGTTACAGTTGATGTCGGAATTGTCCCCGCAAACTGCCTCTGTGCTTAATGTTGCTTTTTGTAGTGTTGGGTTACAATTGATGTCAGAATTGTCCCCGCAAACTGCCTCTGTGCTTGATGATGCTTCTTGTAGTCTTGGGTTACAATTGATGTCGGAATTGTCCCCGTAAACTGCTTCCGTACTTGATGTTTCTTCTAGTAGTCTTGGGCTAGAATTGATTTCGAAATTGTCCCAGCATACTGCTTCCGTACTTGATGTTTCTTCTAGTAGTCTTGGGTTAGAATTGGTTTCGAAATTGTCCCCGCATAATGCTTCCGTACTTGATGTTTCTTCTTGTAGTCTTGGGTTAGAATTGATGTCGGAATTGTCCCCGTAAACTACTTCCGTTTTGTAATATTTTGTTAGAATTGATGTCGGAATTGTCCCCGTATATAGCTTCCGTACTTTATGTTTCTTCTTGTAGTCTTGTGTCAGAATTTACCCAATGTACTGCTTTAACATGTAGTTCTTGATGTAACTGCTGTTAGTATTATTATTAGATAAAGTAAGTGAGAACCGAACCGCCAGTCTAGTATAAATAATCCAAAGATAATGGCAACACTGGAAATGCAAGGAAACTAAGACATAACATGATCACGTCACTGAAAAGAAAAAATGAAGATTCAAACATATACAAAAATGAACAACACGGACAAATAAAAAACGGGTTAGATCAGGTGCCCCGGTAGAGTAAGCATCTCCTGATTCTTATAAGACGTCCGCCGTGATGAACATGTCCACTCAAGTAGCAAGTCAAATCCGGTAGAGGAAGACAAACTTGAGTGACAAAGAGAAAGACCTGTTGTCATCTGCGAAACATACTCCATAGTGGTCCACAAGATCGATGTTAAAATTCCCGAAGTATTTCCATTCATGATTAACTGCTGCTGGTCATGGTTTAAGAATTGATCTTGGAATATCTGCAGATGTTGTGCCGTTTTTCATGTTACTCTTAATGGTCCTGGTATTAGAATTTACATCAGAACTGCCACCATACTGCTTCCGTTCGTAAGGTTATTGCTTTTGGTCTTGATGTTAGAACTGATGTCGGAATTTCCATCATACTGCTAAAGTTCGAAGTTTGGGGAGGCTTGTTTTTACTCAGTTCTTATTATTTTTCTTGTTCTTCTTGTTGCTGTTGATCCTGATATTGGAACCGATGTCGGAATCGCTACCATACCGCTACATTTTATAACGTTTTTGCCCTTGATGCTGATGTTTGGATTGATGTCGGAATAGGCTTGTACTGCTGCTTGTCATTGTTTCGGGATCGGTGTCGGAAATTGTCCAGGTACTGCTTCCGGTTATGATGTTGCTGCTGGTTGTCCTGAAGTTGGTGTTGAAATTGCAATCTGAATGCTACTACTATTCATGATGTAACTACTGCTTGTAATATTGTTATTGATATTGAAATTTCTGACGAACTTCCATTCATGATGTTACTGCTCTTGGTTCGATTTGAGTTGCTACCGCACTTCTACCGTATTCGCTATTTAATTTTCCTGATGTTAAAACTGAATATTTAAGAATTGCTTCAGTATACTGATACCGTTCTTTATATTACTGCTGCTGGCCATAATGTAATGGTTGATGTCGGAATTGTCCCGTAAAATACTGCCGTTTTTTTATGTTAACTCGTAACAGTTGATGTAAGACTTCTGCCTGACCGCAACTTGTATGTTACTGCTGCTGGGCGTGAGTTGCTTCTGTCTGTATACTGCTACCGTTCATAATTTTACTGTTTTTTGTGGTGTAGGAATTTATGTTGCAATTTTCTACCGTTTAGGATGTTCCTGCTGTGAAACGTAGTGTAAAAATCGGTGTCGAAAGTGGCGTCCATATACGGCTTCTATTGATGACGTGTCTATCTTTGGTCGTGAGGTAAGAATTGATGTTTGAATTGTTGATGACGAAACTGCCGCTTGTTTTGTTATTCTCTGAAGTACTTCTATCGTTCATAATGTAACTGCTGCTGATGTAATATCAGAATTTCCGAAGTACTACTTTACTTTTTGATTCACTTCTATACATTTGACAATGTAATGTCTATACTATTTACGTATATTGTAATTTCTTTTATTTTATTGTGGGCATTTGCTTCTAATACTGGCGTCAGAATTTATTACTGCTGTTAGTATTTATGCTTTTGTTGAGGCTGCTCAACTTGTACAGGATTTCGTACCTGTGCAATACTAAATCAGAAAACAGAGGCATCTACATAAACAACGTATTCTTAGTTTTTGATATGATTTTGATAGAAATTCTAGGACATTGGCATCGTATTGTAGGAAATCCTGTTAAAATCCAGTGTCTGGTTGTGCCAGGAATGGATGGAACAAATAGCCCGACTTTAAGTAAGATATTTCACATATCAGAGAAGAATTCATTCTTATTTTTTTATAGTATATCTCTTATTGTCACTAATTTTATGTAAATTGCTTTAAATCAATAATTTATTACTTTTATCTACATATTCTTCAAATATTAATGAGTAGTCAGTTTGATTTTTTTTAACTAAAGTCGGAATCTAGAGAACAGGTATGTCTTATATTTCACATAAAGCTTTGAAGGTTTCAATATTATTCTAATTTGATTCCAGTGATCTCAAATATTTTGGGTACAATTTTTGAAGGATACCAAAATAAAACAATTTCAAAAATGCTAGTGAGTAAGGCCAGGAGATTGCCATTCGGCAAGATATATATCCCCTATGCATTTAAGATAAAAACATTTCGAAATCCAGATTTTAAGATGTGTGTTAAAACTGAAAGAGCTCAAATAAACTTAACGGAACCTCAAAATAATCCAAGGGAAGAGCTTTGCATAAGAAAGTATCTGAATTTCTTAATTTTAGAAATTGCATCCCTTTAAAAAAAAGGAAACATAAATTTATTAAACTTCTTATCACAAAATGGGTGTAAATTACCTGTGCGATTTGTTATTTTGTTTACAAGAAAAACAAAAATTCTCTAAAAAAAGTTTTATATTTAAAAAAAAAAAATCCCACTTGCAAATAAATAAACATGCTTCTGAATCAGAAAACAATATCTTATTAATTTTTATGCCAACATCTGATCTTTTGGCTATTGATTCACTCGTAATTTTACAACTTGCAGGGAATCGCTAGCCTAAATTTTAACAGGTCATTAAAAGTGGTTTAGCAAATGTTTAAAAATAATCAAACAGCAAAACGAGGGCCTAATAATCAAGTAATCATTAAAAATACACCTCATATCTAAACAATCACAAATAAACCAATCAATAAGCAGACAATGAAGAAACCAATGAGAAGGCTCATATAAAAACGTTTTTATATCAGAACGAAGATCGGGGGCATATTGTTTTTGTCCTGTCTGTCTGTCTGTTTGTCCGAAACTTTAACCTTGGCTATAACTTTTGAACTATGTAAGGTAGACTTTTCATACTAGGCAAGTGTATAGAGATCTAGTCATGAGAAACATAAATATGCAAAAAAACAGGTCAGGTCAAAGGTCAAGGTCACAGAGGTTAAAAGGGGGTTAAATTGGCTGTTTTCACATATTTGACTGTAGAGTCCTTATTATCTATCCTATTGAGACGCGGTTTGTTTTATGTTATTGCTAATAAAATTGCGCCACTGTAATATGTCGACAGATTACCGTTTTTGAGAAACAAGAGGCCAACAGGGGGACAAACGGAAAAAAAATGAAGATTAAAATTTTTTGTCGGATCTTGATGCAGTATTTTTCTGTAGGTTTCTTATGGCATGTTTAAACAGAAACATTTAACAAAACCATTTCAATAAACAAGAGTCCCAAAGGGGCTTAATCTGTTTCAACTTTGAACTATGTAAGATGGACTTTTAATACTTGGCAAGTGTATAGGTCTTGTCAAGGGGAACATAAATCTGCAAAAAAAGTCAAGGTCAAAGAGGTGAAAAGGGGGTAAAATTGGGTATTTTCATACATTTAACTAAATAATCTGGGGGTATATGTAGTGTTTCACAAACACACCTTGTAACATCAGTAACTTATTGCAGTTGTTAATGTACTGTTGGGCTAGATCATTTGGATGTCGAAACTACTTGATATCTCGCATACATAATTGTTGAAATAATCAGGTCTTGTGTATTATTGCCGTTTCCATCTCAAGTTTCTAAACATTTTTTTTTCACTTTTTGTTTAATTTGGTGGAAATAATCAACCACAACCTACGAAGTTGTTTCCAATATTTTCTCCAATGATTTTCATGTCAAACTGAGGCTTCATTGCCGTTCCATTGAAAATAACAATTCTTTCAAGCCTTTAAATAGGTTTGATTTGGAAGCTTTTATTGTAAATTCTTGGGGTATTTTCACAGCTACATTTTAATTTCTACTAAAGTTGAAATTTAGGGCCGATATTATGTATCTTTGATTTAGTAAGAACATCAAATAATTTTTATGATTGTTTGTTTGATCTAGAAATATTATTTACTGGGACCGATACACACATGGCTGGTACACGCAGACTGAAAGACAGGTATGATTTAGTATAAAGAACTGCTAGATGTATGCCAATTGCAAATAATGAGTTGTGGCTCAGAACGGAACTTGTAAAAAAAATTCGGACGATGGCTAAGGACTTCACATCTCACTAGAAAAAGCTGATATATTGTCGCAAGACTGATATTTTACCGTTTATCGAAAACTAGGAATACTGGTTCCTTTCGCAAAAATATTAATACAGAGGAAAAGGGACCCTTTAAAGATATTTTTAAACAATTCACTTTACTTGTTAATGCTTTCCTCACTTGTGGCATTTTTGCTGGTGGTCCAGATGAAAACTCGGACATTTCATGCAGACAGGAAACCGGAGAATTAGGGTCGAATTTATTTTACCGTAGGTGCCAAATTCTGTAACTATGATGTTCCAGAATTGCTTATAATCAGGCTCATGAATTCATGCTCGTCATGCTTTTAAAAGCGGTACTGTCATGCCAATTTCATTAAACTACCACCAAAACAACCGAAAAATTATTCCGAAACAGACAATCGCCAAATGCATTAGACTCCCAAACCATTTCAGTTTGTTCACTCTTTTACTGTCTTTGATTTAGTCAACATTGTATTTAAATCTTTGCATATGATTTCAGGGAACGGATGTCCTTGACCAGTTGTCCTTTTATCCAGGAAATTGGTATGAAATTCAACGATATCATATCAAAAGACCTGACATCAGTGCTTCAGCAAGACAATGCCTCCAAAAACTTTTACATGAAGATAGTAGACGGAGATCTAAAGACTGCTTATAATGCTCGATTTGGAACAAAATCGACCAAACAAAAAACAAACAAACACATTATTGTTGTTGGTGGGGGGATATCCGGGCTGGCTGCAGCTTACGAATTAGAAAAAGTAGGACACAAGGTAACTTTACTTTCAGCTACTAACTATTTAAATTTGTAATGTATTTTTTTGCCACTGCTGGTGGACTGTTAGTCCCCGAGGGTATTTACCAGCCCAGTAGCCCGGTACGTTGATGTTGGTCCGAACATCGATTTTTGAAAACTTAAATTATATAAATTAGGAAATTTTGTTTTAAACTAAGGAGTATCTTCCTCATGCAAACTTCTTTTTGGCTTTTTGATTTTTTTGTTATCTATCAGCCTTTGTATACATTTTGATTTCTGGATTTCCAATGTTTTAATTTTATCTGCAATTGTCGAAATGGAAATATGCAGATTTTGTCCTTATTCTGTATGTTACCTAGTCAGAATTCGATATAAGGTGAGGCCCGTCATGGGTTTCTTGATTACCTGCATGATTATCAGGGTATTTTTTTTAATGATTATTTGATTAGGAGAGCATTTAATTAATGATTATTTTGATTATTAGCTTGCATTTTTATATATATTTTTTATTACTACGCCAAAAAAGTTATTGATTACCAAGGTAAAAAAATTAATGATTATTTGATTACCAAGGCAAAAATTTAATGATTATTTGATTCCTAGGACCTTCCATGAGGACCCTCTAAGGGAACTGTTGCAGTCAATAGTATTTTCGGTAACTGATTCAGGTATTGTAGAAATGTTTCTGTCATTCTCCGTTTCATGGGAGTTCACACTGTGAGTGCTTTGTTTATAAAGTTGAGATTTGTTTCTGTGCTTTGTAGCTGTCTAACGTCATTGTATTCTGTGTTCTCGTTTTGGTCATATCTTTGGACTTCGATTTTTGTAAATGCCACTCCTTTGTTCCTTCGGTATTCTACTGTCGTTGCTTCTAAGTAAGAGTAAATGGTAAAGATGTGTTTTAAATACTGTATACACGTTTCTGATCGTTCAATAGGGTCACAGCCTATTTTTATGTAGGTTTTTAGTACTTTAATACTTTAATACTTTAATAAAGAAATGCACAATTTACGCCCAATTAAGGGCCAAAGGCATATAACACAAAAACAACGATTGAACACATTTGAGAACCATCGCTTATGTAAAAATATGATGGAAATCGTAAGTGTAATAGGGAAAACAAGACTAATAAACCTTCTCATTGGTTTTTCTTATTACCTTAATGAATGTTAATGATAATTATTATATGACTATAAATATACAAGATTCTGATTGGATAAATCAATACTTCGCTTTCCCTTTCAAAATGTGATGATCGCCGCGCAATTTAGCACGTGAGGTTAAAATCACTGTTAAACACCTCAGCGTGTAACCATAAATAGTAACAGGGAAAATCCTAGTCTTTTAATGTGATGATCACCGCGCAATTTAGCACGTGAGGTTAACATCACTTTTTAACACATAGGCGTGTACCCATATATAGTAACAGGGAAAATCCATTTCGGCCCAAAGTAGAAACAACGTCAAGACTAAACCGTTGAAAGAAGGAAAAGCAAAAGTAAAACGTTAAATTTTCGGAACAACTATTCATATAATAAAACAATTAATGACTTTCGATTTCGGTTAAAACCACAATTTAACAACCCTCGAGATCCGATAATTACCTCGGCCGTAAACGGCCTCGGTAATAATTACATCTCTTGGGTTGTTAAATTGTGGTATTGACCTCATCAAAAGTCATTAATTGTATATTATTTGATAACCAGATATATTTTTCAATGATGTTTAGATTATCTGATTATCAATCATCCTTTACCCTTATCTCTATCTTGCTCTACATCCATTTTCCCTGACTATCGCTATCCAAACGCTCCCCCATACACTCCCACTGACGGGCCATACGAGTTCCCAACGAGGGTGTTAATATCGGGATCAAACCCTGAACAAGTTAAACGACTAGAACTGTAGGGAAGGTGAGAACACCCGTAGGCAGTCTCAGACTGACTGGAACGAATTGAATTTCGCGACTTACAGCATTACATATCAATGAAAAAAAAATTTGAAAGATAAAGCTTTTATCTGTTTATATTTTTTCCAAAAAATGGGATTTTACAGAAACATAATTCATCTAAGATTATTTCCAGCGGGGTACATAGTTCATAGTTGAAAGTATGAGAAATTTATTTCAAAGATCTACTTTTCTGATACTACTATGTCATTTTGAACTAAACATAGTTGCAGTGACCCTTTGTTGGCAGTGGCGGATTTTAGGGGGGGGGGGNGGGCGGAGTGGCCCGCCCCCCTTAGGTTGGAAAATATTTAGAATTCCTAGGGGTTTTTGAAAAAACTGGGTTCTGGGCCCCCCTTTTGAAAAAATTATGGGTCGGGCCCCCTCTTAGCAGAAAGTCTGGATCCGCCACTGGTTGGGCCCTTTAAAACTGATTTGTATTCTATTTGGCGTCCTAGAAAGCAGCCGGTAGTGAATTTAGTCTTAAACAAAACTTTAAACCACTGTGCCAACTGTGCCAGTTTAATCTAACAGTCGTTGACCGTCATTGTGTGGATCTCTTTAAAAATTACCATTCATATGACCATATATCATCCAAGACGACTGCAAACTGCATGTGAACCACGATGTGAGCACAGTTTTACATAGAATATTACCAGAAAATCCATTAAAGATCCCCTGAAACTGTTGTTACATTGGGAAAACGAAATTGATGACAATGAATTTTGAAAAGTGTGATTGTTTAGTACCTCAGTCAAAATGGCAGACATCGGGAAACTTAGTTTTACATGGAGCCCTAAGAAAAACGTATTTATAAATCTTCTCCTTTTAAACCACTGTACCACTTAGAACTTGGATATAAATTAACAATGAAGGGATATGGAGTAAACGGAATTGAGCCAAAGTCTCTACGAGTACCATGTCTCTACGAATGCACGGTAATAATAAGCAATGGAACAACGCTTTTATTGTTGTTCTTCATCTTGAAGTCACCACACCAAGTCAAACACCCTTTGGTAGTATCAGTAAACAAATTGTGTTGATAATGGTCATATCACATTCAATATCTAGTGGTAAAGGGTAAGCGTTATTTAAAATATAACCCTATGGCGTGTATTACTTTATGGTAGTGTTCCTTGAGCTAAACAATCTCATGGGAATCTCTTGTTTTTGCTTATTGACTTTTTCAGACCACCATTCTAGAATTACAGAACCATGTTGGCGGGAGAATAAAGACGATTCATTTTGAAGATGGACTAATATGTGACGGTAATAACCCACCTTCAAAAAGGGGCTTCTAATGGGTTCAGAAAAGGGCATTCCAATTTTATTAATATATTTTTTCCGTTTATTTTTTTTTCTTATGTAAATTGTGCCAAAATTGTACACGAAATTAAAAATTTTACGCTAAAGGGCAATTGTATGAATTTCCTCTCATCAAGTGCCGTCATGATATTCACGATTTTTATGGAATGTGATTTCCGTTATTTAGCTTTCCTGATGTAAATACATTGGAAAACGAATTTCGGAGCAAGAAAGGAATAAAGAAACATCTGTAGGAAAAATGAAGAAAACAAAAACAAACAAAAAAACAAAAAAACAGGAACAAAAACAAAAACAAAAAAGGCAACACAACTGAAAAAAACATGACAAAGATAAGACATTGAACAAGTATGAACAACCCCTCCAAACCGTACACTTGCAGCATACAGACAATCTGTATTATATTTCAATTGTAGCTGGAGCAATGAGAGTACCTCCAGTTCATTATCTTACCAGAGCTTACTTCAAAAGGTTTCACATCGAGACGATTGAGTGGGAAAACTATAATCCGAGAACGTATTTATATATTTATGGCAACAAAATCCGTCGAGAAGGTAAGTATTATATCATAAAGAATTTATTTTAAAAATGGAATATGAAAATAGAAAAAATTTATGCAAAATTCGAATAAGTGATCATTTTTTAGAAATTGAGAGAGGTAGGTATAAAAAAATCAAAAGAGAAAATAGAATTTGTAAATACTGTAATTTAAATGAAATTGAAAATGAAACTCATTATTTTTTCACATGTCCGAAATATGAAAGTGAACGTGAAGAATTAATGAAAAATATAAATAAAATTTTCCCAGAATTTTACAAACTAAACAAAAATCTTCAACTCAAAAACTTGATTTCGTCTTTTCAATGCATGCAGTATGTTGCTCCATTTATAAAAAAGTCATTAATACTGAGGAAAGTGGACTCCCAGACTGCATAAGTTCATTGTATTTGTGTAATGTATTTTGTATTTGTATTTTGTTTATGCCATCAGCCCTCAGGGCATAATTGTGCATTTGTGAATAAAGCATTTAATTAAAAATATTTGTAAAGATTTCTAAATGACGAATACCGAAGTTACTGTAAATTTCAGTTTCCGCAAATGCCTACTTTGCAACTTGTGTCTCTTCAGTGCAGATCAAATTAAAACATTTGGAAGACCACGAACCAATCATTTGAAAAATCTGATAGAGAACAAATAACCAACAAGATCTAAATGAAAAGCCAGAATCAGCTCAAAAAGAGATACTCCTTAGTTTTAACACAATTTTGTAGAATTTAGACATTGTAAGAATCCAAATCAAATCTGTTTCCGGGGCAGCACCGACGTACTGGCTACACGGGGACTAACAGTCCACCAGCAGAGGCACAAATAAGTATGTGACAAAAAAGTAGGATAGATAAACATCCAGAGAGTGAAAAGGCAACACAATTAGACCAGCAGAAGGGAATACGGTAACACAAATGATGGCAACAGGAACAAACATACAGAAGAAAATACGACAAAATGAATAGACAAAAGAAACAAAAATTACAAATAAACAGAAGTAAATAGTTTGATACGGCGACGTCGAGGAAGGAAAGGAATATGGTAACACAAATTGACACAACAGATAAAAAAAGACAAACAGCAGTGAATATAGCAGCACAAAGTAGTGAATACAGCAGCACAAAGCAGTGAATACAGCATCATAGAAAGGGACAGAATGAACAACAAAGACACACAAACACAAGTGAATACACCGGAATAAACTGAGACAATAGAATCAACAAATAGATGAATTTTAGCATCTTCAGGAGTATAGCACAGAGGAACAGAGGTAATATTGTAACATTTTTTTTCAGACTGGGAGGAACATTGTGCGGAGAGGTCATCTGAATTTTTTCCTGGTTGGGACAGTCAGATTAAGACTTTACAAGAAGAGGAACAAGATGTAGATGGAATAGGTATGTTATTAAGAGACAGAATTTGAACATTTGGAATTCTTTGCTTTTCTGGTTTAAATACGCTGCAATTAAGCATGGGTATGTTTATAGTATAGGTGCAGTTATATGTGAAGATTGACAAAACGTTGGCAAATACAACAGAATATCTAGAGTGCTGTAAATATATGTTTTCAAGGGGAGAATTCTCCAAATTCTCTTCAGTTAAATTAAAAAAATAATACGTTTGGAAGTCCCAAAATAACAACAGGTTGTAAGAATACTTATGTTTGTTGACGATCCAGCATCCATGACATGATAAACATGGATGTAGCGTTGCTCGACATCCAGCAATGAATTCCGCTCAAACCGGTGCTAGGGGCCTTCTTGAACTTACTATTAGGAATGAGCAAAGCTCATTGTTGAAGGCATCATGGTGACTTCAAGATGAAGAACAACAATAAAAGCGTTGTTCCATTGCTTGTTTTTCCCACGTATTTGTGTAGATTTTGTCTCATTTGTTTTTACTCCATATCCCTTCATTGCTTATCTCTAAAATAAACTAAGAATAGACCTTTGCACGATCGAGTTGCTGCCCATTTTCACAAAAATTCATAAGCTTTAAATAATGTTATTGAATTATCAGTTTTTAGAAGCACTGAACTAATGGTTTTGTAATACCCTCTGGGACTTACTATCGGTAAGAAAGGGAAAGAAAAATTGCATTTTTTGGGCACATATCCAACGTTGCGAAAATTATAAAGGTTTTTTGACTAGTTAGTGGTGATCCATACATTTTGTAGAGCGACCGACATTTTATCTGATTGAAGACAATTTTTCGTCACAAAGTAATGGAATTTTAAAACCATATCTGCAATTCTTTTTCAAGCATAGTATTTGAGACAAATATTAATTTTCAGTCATGATTTACTTTTGAAAATGAAAATGGCAAATTCTCCCTACCAGTAAGGTGTGAAAGTGGTCTAAATAAATGACAACATACCTCCTAGGGACCGACCATTTAACTTGAAGGGGGGGGGTGGGG
>MJUU01039616.1:209594-226934 GCA_002080025.1 Modiolus philippinarum
CGAGGTCCGTAGGTAACCTTTTTCGAGATTAAATAATTAGGATATTATCCGAAGTCGATTAAAGACCATAACTGTATTATTATTTTTTTAGTATTTTTGATATTGGTGTTGATGCATACAAGAAGCCCCAAGATGTCGATCATGACATTGCAGAATTGTTGCATATAGTCTCTAAATGTGCAATAAACTTTTCTGAATTTTGATTCCGGTTCCAACTTTGGTAAATTTCCTGAAAATATCAGTCATTAGTTATCATAGGCATGACATTTTATTTAATTATTTTCTATTGTATATTTATTTTAAAAAAGTAATGTTAAAAAATGTCGCAAAAAGTGTTGCACTCCAGACATTTTTTGCATGTTTTTTCTAGCATAACTTCTTAACAAATAAAGATATCTCCATGGAATTTTGCACGAACATGCTTTGTATCAAAACTTTAATATTTCCTAGTCTAGATAACAAAATATGCATGGTGCCATTTTTTTTAATTCACCCGTGAATTGAATCTGTGCATTTGATTTCATATAACTACCGAGACGTTTTTCTTAGAGAGGGGAAATGAAGGCAAAAGGGACATAAATAAGGGTTTGTGTCAGAGACTGTGATGCGGTAGTAAAAAATAAAAGCTTCAATAAAAAGAATCGGAGCCTCCGGGTCTATAACAGAGAATTATCTACCCGAACAATAATTAAAAAAATAGATAAGTAAATAATAAACAAAAAAATAGACAAATAAAATGAATATGATAATGGTAATAACAAGTTAAAAAATAATGTTAATACGTGTTCATGTTAAAAAAAAAAGGAAGAACAAAATAAAGAAAATGAATAGATAATGAATAAATAAGTAAATATTTTTGAATTAATAAAATAATGGAAAGAATTAATTTCATCTTGGATAGTGGCCTTTTACCTGTTCATCCAGGTAAATGTAAACAAATAACAAAATACACTAATTATTTCCCTTCCTGGGACCGAGTTTGCAATAGTTTTTCGTCAATTTATTAGAATAAAATAAAAATAGTTAATTAAATTATCGAAATAATGTGAAAAGATATCAAATTACTTTAAATGAAACAAATAATTTTTGAAAACATCCTAAAACAAGATAGTTATTTATGTTTTTTTATTTTCCGCAAGCTTGGGTAAACTGTCTCTGGCTCCGGTTGGGGATACACGAAATATTGAAAACCCTCTTTGAAACAGTCAAATTTTTCGTCAGATTTATTTGAAATATCTGTCAAAACACATCTTTTGAGCAAAAATATATATTTCCGTGAAAATAAGTGACCCCCGGACCCAAAATTATAGTGGGAAGCCGGATACAGAATGTTAACATTTTGTATCCGGCCGGACCCGTAGTGGACCCGGACCCAAAATTATGCCACAACGGCGCGACCTGACGGTCGCTTGCCGTTCAACGATTTTCGACCCTATCTAAATAATCATATTAGTTGGTTCAATGCATGATAACTTATAATAGTTAGTAGTCAGATCTGGTAAATTTTCACTACAAGTTTTTATCAAATAAGTGACGGTGGATTCTAGATGTGCAAACAAATAACTATATATCGAATTTACTGAAAATTTAGTTTCTGCATATGGCCATTTCGACAGTCAGCTTAGTTCTCTCCTATGCAGATAAAATCTAAACTTTTGGAACACCATAAACTCAAATTGGTTTGAAAACTATTAAAGAACAAGTAACAAAATGCCAAAGTTACTGTGAATTTAGTTTTTTATCTAATGGACAGCCAAATCAGCTAAGGACAGAACTTTGCATGAAGGAGATACTCCTTAGTTTTCCACAAAATGTACGAAAATATAGATATTACAAGTCTCCAAATAAAGCTGTCTTTCGAATCAGCGCCGAAGTACTGAAAACCGGGCTGGTGAATACCTTCGAGGACTAACATTCCACCAGCAGAGGCTTCGACCCAGTGGTTTCAAATAACTAAGACTGCATTTATTGCAAATCTTATTTCTGCATATGGCCAATTTGATAATTTATGTCTCTTCAATGCAGATAAAATCTAAACATTTGGAAGACAACAAATTATAAACTGTTTAAAAACTGACAGAATAGGAATAAGTAAGCTTAGTATTCCGTCATTTTTCTTACTTTTGACACAGGTCAGTTCCTATTTATAGCGGTGTGAGATTTTTCTTTATACTGCAACCTCTCTATTTGCGTAAGTAAACTACATTAACTGTATAAACATGAGTGATATACAGTCAGTGACTGTATAACACCTTGTCAATGACGTCAACAATGTGTTTCCGTAGAAATTGTTCCATGACGTTACAAGAATGCATGGATTCATCACAACCTAAAGACGTCTGCTTCACTTTTAAAACTGTCATTTTCACCTATTTATTTTATCTAGAATTTTGCTTTTTACAGTTGCAGTATAAACACAATAACAGTACATTGACTTGACATAAACGGGATATATATATAAGTATTCGGCTCGAAACGGTGAAAATGCTCGCCAAAGGCTCGCATTTTCCCGCGTTTCTAAGCCTCATCTTTATATTGCGTTTATGTCAAGTCAATGTATTGTTATTGTCTATGTCTCACACCGAACCATGTGAGACAGCCTCGTGCATACTATGACGTCATTTACGTCATGGTGAGTCGCTAAGTAATGGCGGATGGTCAGGACAACATGACAGCGCTGAAAAAAAACGTTTTTTAGGAACAAAAGTGAGAAAATGAATCAAACACCGTTGAAAATGCAAGATTAGAAATCTCAGACACCCTCGGGTAAGATTTCAATGGTTCTCTGACTCGGCAAGCCTCGTCAGAGAAATATTGAAATCTTACCCTTGGGTGTCTGAGATTTCTTGATCTTGCCTTTTCACCGGCGCTAGATTCATATAATCTCTCAACAATATCATTGTATCAAGCATCGCTCTAAATAATGACTATTAGATGTTTCTTTCCGTGTTTGTTAAAGACAATGAAATATGTTTGGCAAATATGTCCGACTTTTAAGTACACGGTCTGAATTTCATGCGTTAGCTGTTCAGCATTATTGTCTTTTGGGATTCGTAAAAGGAAAATAAACAATATTCAAATTAAACAGTTTACTCTTACGTCAACAATTAAGCCTTACCTTTTCTATTAATCTTTCTACTATTAATTCGAAAATCAGATCTATATTAACATTAGCTTTTGCGCTGACTTCTTGATATATAGATATTCCATTTGACTCGGCCATCTGAAACATGTTACATATGTGGGTAGTGTCATCATTAGTGAATTTCTTTTCATTTAATATTGCAAGAAAATACATATCTATTCAATGCAGATCAAATCAAAACAAAATAGAATACAAAGACGTACCAAGGAGTACCATTGGAGGGAAACAATAAACCTCAGTATAGGGTCTGTAAGTCTCGTCCAATTTTTGGACTTCCGGGTACATAGTTTGTACCCGGAAGTTGCATTTTTAACAGAACATTATGACGTTTCAAGCAAACAATAAGACGTAATAATCCCACAACGTCATATTTTGGCGGGAAACGTTTTCAAAATTGAATTTTATCGTGATTTCTCGGTGTCACATGACGAGACTTACAGACCCTATTATTCTTTTCATCTACTGGTTTTGACTTCATTACTGAAATTGTCATGCTCAATACGGCGGATGCTTACTCATCTCAGCCATTGTCTTTTATTGGGTCCGCGCTGTTCATCTGTATATGCGTCTCTGCGGTTTTGTGAAATAATTACATGTTGACTTTGTTTCCCGTGTTGTAATTGTCTTTCGAGTACTGTAAACCAACTTATTTTCGCGGGCGATTTACTTTCGCGACTTTCGCGTGAGTGAAAATATCGCGGAAATAAATCGTCGCGAATAGTTCTTATCATTACTTAAATACATTAACAGAAATAGAAAAGCGCGAAAATTATTCTCCGCGAACTTTACCTGAAGGGACAAAACGCAAAATAAAGTATCCGCGAAAATAAGTTGGTTTACAGTATTCTTTTTTGGAATGACGGTTCCGTTCCCACTGCATATCTTTATCCAAATGAATAAAAGCATCGGTTTGGAGAAAAATTCGAGATGTTTAAAAGCTGACTGAAAACAAATTATAGAGCTATGAAATAAAGACGTATTTGAATAACTAAGTACCGAATTTACTGTGAATTTAAATTCTGCATATGTGCATTTCGACAACTTCAGTGCAGATAAAATCTCAACGTTTGGAAGACCATAAACTAAAATATGTTTAAAAACTGATAGAGAACAAATAACCAAAATGATCTAAATGTAAAGCCAAAATCAGCTAAGGACAGAGCTTTGCATGAGGGAGATACTCCTTAGTTTTTAGAATATTTACAAAAATTTAGATATTGTAAGATTCCAAATAGAATCGGCTTTCGGGTCAGCACCGAAGTACCCACTACTGGGCTGGTGAATACCCTCGGGTACTAACAGTCCACCAGCAGTGGCATCGACCCAGTGGTAACAAATAACAAATAACTAAGTACCGAATTTACTGTGAATTTAAATTCTGCATATGCGCATGAAATTATGAACACTGCATCTTTGCAGATCAGTTATTTGGGAATCAGCAACAAATTATGCTATGTTAAAACATACAATAAACTTGGAAAGTCAATGTGCAAACTAAAAATTGCCCAACGGGATAATTAGCAGTGCTCTCTTAAATAAGGTGTTAGATTTTTCATTTTTGTCCCAACCACGAACCAATGTCGAAAAGCAATAAATAAACTACAATATATGCGTTTACATATTAGGCGAACCTATTTATTTTTGTTTCAGCCGGGACGAAATTCTAAAAGCGAGACATATGCGTACAAAGTATGGCAACGGGGACGAAGATGTAAACTTTCCCAGAAAAAAATTCTGATTATATCACTCTCTGTTTAACTTAAGTGGAAAATCAATGACATTTAATTTGTAGGTCCATAACTGTCTGTCATATGGCTTTTGACCTCGAACTTTATTTTTATTATTCATGGAATAGATTGCATTTTTGTGATTAGATCAATTTCTCGATAACTGAAAGTGGTAGGATAATGCTATTTGGAATGAAGGCTGTTCTTTGGTAGTACATAACTGATCTTGAACCAACTTGCATGGTATTATGACCATGTAAAGTTTTTTATTTGATCAGTTTCTCATAAATGTAAGTGGAAGAACAATGATTTTTTATATATATTGGTTGCTCTTGAATAGTTCATGACAATGAGCCACATGGGTTTTGATCTTGATATCAATTTAATGACTGTGTGACCATGTTAAGAATATTTCTTTAGATAAATGTCTCAATTACTGTAAGTGATAGGTCAATGATATTTGATATGTATGTTTAATTTAATTTGATGCTTTATCTATTTTACGAGGATTACAAACAGCCCGAAGGCTACAAAGTTGCTCTCCTCATGTTTGTCTTGTATCGTACATTACTATCAGCTCAGCGGCCTTTGTCCTTCACATAAATTTCGCGCCAAAGTTCAGTTTATTTGATAGGAATAGTTTCTCAGAAACTGTAAATTGAAGGTTAATATTTGGAAATCATGTTGGCATTTGATAGTAAATGACTGTTGTGTATATGGTATTTGAGCTCGTCTTCAATTTTACAGTCCCTATATTTTTATGAATATGTATGTTGTCTCCTATATTTTGAAGGATAACTGCAGAAGGGCGAGGCATAAATCAGGTTCTACATTTTTGGTTTAGATCCAAGAAAACGAGTTTAACCCCGCCGCAATTTTTGCGCCTGTCCCAAGTCAGGAATATGTTGGTGATTGACTTGTCCGTGTCTTCTTATAAAATTTTAGTTTCTTGATATTTGGGTTATGGATGTGGTTTGTTTCCATTGATTTATCCACATTTTTACCCTTTTGGGGCTATTTAGGGCTTACTATATGGTGTGAGGTTCCTCACTGTGTTGAAGACCGTACGGTGACCCCTAGATGCTTTGTTTTGGGTCGTTTTAACATGGATATGGGATGTTGTCTCCTTGACATTTACCCCATTTCCTTTCTTTTTCATATAAATATTATGTTTCATACCTCTGTTAGCCGGTTTTCTGTTATACATTCTAACTTATCAGTTGCTGATCCTTTGTTCTGCAAAAGCAGTATAATATTTTTGGATGTTATAAACATGACAAATAGCCCTTTACGTAAAGTGTTGATATTTTTTCCTGGATTATGACCCTCCGATTAAATGGGGGTACAAACACTCTTCGCTTCCGGTTTCCATTCTTACGATAGGCTAACAATACGCAACTTACACTCTAAATACATTGTAATTATAACAAAATAATTGCAATGTCACACTTAATCATGACCTAGCAATCTTATATAAACAGTGTTATGAACTATGTTCATGATATACAATACTTGCCATGTTGGGTATATAACTGGAACTGTTTCATTGTATTTGAAAGACAAAACCGAAGAGCTAAAAGGCCTATATCATCACCTTTTTGCAGTGACAACTCGTGCCAAAATCTAAAATGACACTGGGGTTTGGCTTTAATTATTGTTTAACAGTAATTTTATAAAATCATTGGTATATCACAGATTATTGGGAAATAAAGTTGCATAATAGTAAATAAAAATTCAAATAATCAACGATCTGTATCTATAACCACTCATGAAAATATCTCTTTTTTATATGAAAAATATCATAAAAAATCCTGCTAAATCCCTCGAGTGTTTGTAGTCTGTTCGTCATTATATTCAATTCAATATAAGAAACTTACTTTACAATTAAGGACTATAATTGCTTTCTTTATTAATAAATAGGAATGTAATTACTTAAATCAATAAATTTCTTCTGGTTTGGCTCTTCATTATAGAAACATTCATCATTAAAGTGATTTTTGTGTTCCATCGTCATTTTTTCCGAACTTTGATTTATGTGATTAATGTATGTTTTGTTCCTACGGCTTTTCATATGTCCTCAGAGCAGCATAAACATTACTAAATAAACGCTAAGTTTCCGATTAGATTTAAAATTTTGAAAACTTATTTTTTTAGTGCAGATCGAACCAAATTATTTTGAACACCATAAATAATCTTTGTAAAATCTGATAGAACACAAATATTCAAAAAGACCTTTAAGGAAAGCCAAAATCACCCAAAGACAGAGCTATGAAAGAGGGAGATACTCCTTAGTTTTAAGCAAACTCTAAAATTTATATCTTGCAAGTGTCCAGATAAAATCGGTTTTCAGGTCAGCACCGAAGTACTGACTGATTAGTTAATTCAAGTACTAGATTTAGTTGATTTAGTAATTTCAATGCTGTGAAGAGAGATAACCATCATAATTTTTTGAAAACAGAATCGACAATATATCCCATTAAATTCAAATCAACATGACAATTCCTCTCTTTTAAAAAAAAACGAACATGAAGAACAAATTGATGAGGATTTTTTATAACAAATTTCAGCTTGCTATTAGAAACAACTCGCAGCGTTTTAATCTTCGTTTCTGGGGCCTGTATTTGGGAGATTAATAAGTCAATAGTTGTTCTTGACTCTAAATGGGTGCTGATTATACATTTGAGTGTGAATTATTTAGGAAAGATATGGAATTTCTATCAGATTTTACATGAAAAATCACTGAGATAGACTTATCACTCTACTTAGTGAAATTCATGTTTAATCTATTCACATGCTTTTGCAATTACAGGTATGCAGTCTTTCGCTTTACATGCAATTTGTCTCATATGCATTTACTCCGTATCTCTTCATTGATTTTGCAAAAGAAATGATGTTGATATATTAATCATAAAAAACAATTATATAACTATGTCTTTAGCTGAATTTTTGCTTTTCTGTTTAGATCCGTTTGGTTATTTGTTCTCTATCAGCTTTTACACGTTTTCGGTTAATGTACTTACAAATGTCTTGACTTGATCTGCACTGATGAGACATAAATTGTAGAAATGAGCATATGTAGAAAATAAATTAACAGTTTCTTCTGTATTTTACTATTTGTATTCATAAAAATCTTAAGACTGGTATGTCTATCACAGTAATTAATCATAGTTGTATTCAGTTAGCTTTCACAAAATCATCCTATCCTCCTAATGAAGCTTGTTTACCTTATACTAGTCTAGGGATTGTAGTTGTTCGTTTTGTGATTTGTTCTTTTGTCATTTTGTGTTGATATCGGTTTCAGAAAATAATTCTGTAAACAACTCACTTTTGTTTTCCGAACACTTCTTGGTTCCACGAGATCAGTTTTATTTCCAACTAACATTAATACTTGCTCTTCATCCTTGATGGAAAAGGAATCAAATATAAAAGATAGATACAAGAGAAACAGTCTTACTCAGTATGAAATGTTTAAGTAAAATGTCATTTTAAGCGTAAAATATTTTCTCACTTAAATGTCACAATAACGTATGAAGATGCTCGCGACCAGAACAAATATTGTTTAGGAATTAATTAGAATAAAGCAACGCTTATGATAACAGCTTTCCTCAGGGTTATTAAGTTGTAAAATTTGCCAGTATTGTTTTTCCAAGGGTTCTAAAGTTCAGCCCGTGGGTATTTTTTTTCAATGGTTGTAAAGTTGTAAAATTGTAAAGTTCAGCCCGTGAGTATATTTTTCCCAGGGTTGTATTGTTCTAAAGTTCAGCCCGTAAGTATATTTTTCCAATGGTTGTAAAGTTGTAAAATTGTAAAGTTCAGCCCTTGAGTATTTTTCCCAGGGTTATAATGCTGTACAGATCAGCCCGTGAGTATGATTTTTCCTAGTGTTGAAGTTGTAAAACCCAGCCCGCAAGTATAATTTTCCCCAGGCTTGTAAAGTTTAAAAGTTAGCGTGTGAGTATAATTTTTTCCATGGTTAGTATAATTTTTCACAGGGTTGTAAAGTTGTAAAACTCAGCCCGTGAGAATAATTCTTCCCAGGTTTATAATATTATTCAGTTCAGCTAGTGAGTATAATTTTTCTCGAGGTTGTAATGTTGTACAGTTCAGCCCGTGAGTATATATTTTACCCAAAGTTGTAAAGTTCAGCCAGTGAGTATTGTTTTCCTCAGGATTATCAAGTTAAACATAAACATTTTTGGTGACTGAATCTTAAATAAAGACAGCTTCACTGTAAAATCACAATACTATTTGAAAATCGGAAGTTCAAATAAAATAAAATACAAACTTAAAAGATTGATTAAAATATGTCTAAAATTGGACTTAAAGTGGAATTCACAAACATATGAATGAAAAATCTAAACAAAAACTTATATGTAAACAGAATATTAAGTCAATCTATAGCTGAAGCTGGAAAACTAAAGTCACGTTGCAAATAGATAAAAATTACTAACCTTTATGACTTTGATACCTTCATTTTCGGAATTTTCATTTATATCGTGTGCGTTCTGTAAAAACAATAACAATATCTTGGAATAGTTATGTCTTAAGGTTAGAAAACGACATTAACCAATCAAACGTGCCTTTCAAAAATATATTTGCCTCACTAACCATGTTTCAGGGTGCTGTTAACAGAGCAGGACGTGCTTGCCCTTCCGGATCACCCGATGTCACTCAGTTTCATGGGAGTTAACATTGTGGGAGCCTTGATTTTGAATGCTGCGTTTTTATTTCTGTGCTTTGTAGCTGTCTAACGTCATTGTTTCCTGTGAAATGGTTTGTCTTTGGAATTAGAATTTTGTAAATATCACCTTAGTTCCGTTGGTATACCGCTGCCGTTGTTTTATAGTATTATCTTTTCGACATCATACCTAGCAGGGAAGTTTCTAATATGTCAATATTTTTTATTTATTCATACGATAAATGTTAAAAAGGGATCTATCTGTAACATATGAATCCGCTGTGACGAATGAAATACTTGGTACTCATCGGGTTCCCTGAATTAAGTTGTCGATAGTTTATGAAGCATTTAAAATGTCAGTCTGTGGACGACTTGCAATTCTTACTTCCAAAATAACATTGTAATAAAAAGCTTTTTTATTGTATATTACGGATGTTTGCTTGTGATGTTTAGTATTTCTTTCAGAATTTCATATTCCTTTGGCTTCTGCAGGCATACATCTTTGGTCGCAACCCAGTAAACTCATAACTGCCGACCTTTAACAATTGTTCTGACAGGTTTCAATAACTTTTTTATATAAAAACACGTCCCGATGTTGAAAGGTTTGTCACTGCCACTAATATATCATTGTATATTAGTAGACGTCACGATATTGCGCTTCCTACTTTGATGCTGAATACTTCCTCATTTTGCAACACTCTGCATTTTTATAGTCCATTTAGGTCACTTTGCCTATGAGAGTTCCACATCTGTTTCTTGGGATTCTTATAATCTTTATTTAGATGAAGAACGCATGACTATATATTTTCTTTGGAAGATAATCTTTTGTTGCCCTCACTGTTTCGTCAACGGGAAAAACGCAGCGTCCACATATTTTTGGTCGTTGAGGATTATGTTGAATTTCTTTATCTCTTCTGCCTTCTCTCAAACACCGGTTGCAATTTCTCATGCATTGCAATGTGCTTAAAGATAGTGAAACAACAATGAAAAGTGCAATCTTGATCTCATGCTACGTCGGGTTGATGAACGCTGCCATCAAGTCTTTGTTATACGATTTGTCTATAAAATAGTTTTCAACGATCACTTCGACGTTGATTTCCCCGTCCTCGTTTCCCTGAGATCCGAAGAATAATAGCTTCTTACATTAGAGCAGATCAAAGATCGGCGTATCTTTCATGAATGTAAGAAATTCCCTCTTTTCTCGAGTGGAGCGCAGCAAAACGAGAGAATAAGACGAAAATTTTCTTACATGAGTGAAAGATACCCCGATCTTTGATTTCGATCGAATGTAAGTAGCTATTTCTTCCGTAAAATTCGACAACAAACATCTGGAATCCTTTACTGTACGGGTAACGTCGTCGCAATTTGAGTGTACCTTACATTGTGACGTCAGGTGTTTTATGACGTTTTGTCATGGTTACGATTATTGTATCACAAAAATGAACACTTTTGGTTGGTCATTTACCCATGTGAGACGAGGTCGCGTGCATCGATCTCAGATGGGTCGTCTCACACTGTAAACCAACATTTACGGAAGAAAAGGCGTGACTGAACGATGGTCGCCTTTCCCTGCAGTTCAGGTATTCTCTTTGGTTTGGATATTTTTTGCTGAAGGAGATGTATCTTCTCCTTTGAAGGGGATGTGCTATTCAAGAACATGGAAGTGAACTATGGTACCTTCTATTTCATTAGAAACTGGATATCTCGACTTTGTCATCGCCAAACTATTTGAGGTCATTCGACGAATATCTCTTACACCTTCCTCGGCATATTGTAGAGCAACGGTTCTTTAAAGAACACGCTATAGTCGATGAACTTGATATAACAGAAATATATTTTCAGTTGATGCTTCTGATAGCCTTTCTGGTGTCGACAGACGTTCCGAAGGTTGCGTGATTCCTTGTGCTTATAACGTATCTTTCCTGCAACTTTTTGTAAAAAAAATATCACCATTATCTTTGTCTTCATCCAATACCGAAAAATTCAGTGAACAAATAAAGGGATATGGAGTATCTAATTTAACCTACACTGACTTTAACTTGCAAAACTTGTAGCTATTCATTTACTAACCCTTTCCGTTCATTTATTCGCAAAACCAATGGGCAATCAAAGTATTGACGTGCGAAAGACACTGAATCCTGCAAATCAAATATGAGTTCAGATCCTACAACCATCTTACACTAAGTTATTTGCATAAATGGTGAATAAAAGGATATGGAGTAAATGCACATGAGACAAAGTCTCTACAAATACATGGTAAAAACACACAAAGGAACAACGCTTTTATTGTTGTTCTTCATCTTGAAGTCACCATGAGGCCTTCAACAATGAGCTTTGCTCATACCTCATAGTAAGTTCAAGACGGCCCCTAGCACCGGTTTAAGCGGAATTCTTTGTTAATTGTCGAGCAACGCTACATCCATGTCTTCATTGGTCATGGGTGTGGGATTGTCAACAAACATCAATTAAACTGGCAAAGTGCTCTTACAATCACTGTCATCCTTTGCCCGACAAAAGCACTAGTGTCTAGTAACCCTTGTTACTATAAAACAGATTAAATACTTACCCGTCTTTTCGTCAAACTGATCCACTCTGGAACTTTGACAAATGATTTTTCATTCGTAATATCGTAAACGACCATCACAGCCTAAAAGAAAGAGAAATACGATCAACCATTGAAATTACACCATTTCCTTCAATAAGGCGATTTAATTAAAATCATTTTACATTGTAGATATCCATCGTGATACAAAACGAATCATGTTTAACATCCTTGACTACGCCTAGTGGTTTTACATCGACATTTTATGATTAGGATTTTGCAGCGATAATCGCTTAAAGTTCAACTCGAAATCTGTTTAAGAACGTGTTTTTGTTCGTTAGTCTACCCGGACATCCGCAAAGACAACATGTA
This sequence comes from Modiolus philippinarum, assembly GCA_002080025.1. Lineage (NCBI taxonomy): Eukaryota > Metazoa > Mollusca > Bivalvia > Mytilida > Modiolidae > Modiolus > Modiolus philippinarum. The sequence goes on from MJUU01039616.1 coordinate 222,059, forward strand.
AATATTGTATACAAATTTCACTAGAAATTAACAATGAAGGGATATGGAGTAAATGCAAATGAGACAAAATCTCTACAAATACATGGTAACACAGCAATGGAACAACGCTTTTATTGTTGTTCTTCATCTTGAAGTCACCATGACGTGACTAGAAACAACGAACACACTGCTAAACAAATTAAAGCACCATATTCAAACATTATTATGTAGTGTAAATCCGCTAGTAACTATGATTTTTATTCCACCAGTATATTTTGGGGTTATTTTTAAAAGTGTCTTTACTGGATTCATTCGTATTTGATTTAAAGATTAAGCACTATAAGTAGATGTAAATGCAGTGAAAAAATATTGTAAACATTTTTCCTTTTCCAAAACGTTGCGAAGATGCGTCAATAATTGAATACTGCAAGTTTTCAATATAAATTGAAACCAAAAGCGAACAAAATTTAGCCATTGGTGACATAAGCGTTTGCTTATAATTGTATATCTAGTATTTTTATTTGAATGTTAAAAAAATAATAGGCACCGAGTGAAATCACCTTCTGATGTATGTTACGAATACAGTGATTTTTAACTTACCAAAAATATCAAAAAAGGTATAGAGAACCATAAAAAGATGTAAATGAAATAAAAGGGACAACAGGAAACACCTACAATGGCTGAAATGTGTAATTACATGCCACAATCTGCCAGGGAACTACACAGGAAAAACACAAATAAGACAAAAGACAAACGTAAACAACGTAAACAACGATAGGAATATTCTTTTCCTTCTTCAAATATAAAAGGTAGAAATGTGCCAAAACTTCTCGATTGTGTTTTAAATAAAACAATTTCTGTAACAGCTGCAAGATTTGATTGACCAATAAAAACAACGTGTAACTGATTACTGATTACTGTTTATTCTTATGTTAATGGGGTTTCTTAATGGAGAACTCTGATTGAGGGGTAATTATTATATTCGCAAATATATCAGTCAAGTTGCATCATTCTGTGAATATATTGTCACATTAAATCCCTTCATGCTTCATAGTTTATCCCTAACGCTTTCAAACATTCAAAGTGAAGAACATCGAATTAAAGTAATTGAGGAACGAACCGTCAGACAAAAGAACGAACAATCTATGGACTATGGCAACATCGGAAACACTAAGAAACAAGGACACCACTTGAGTACGGGACAAAAAAGAAAAATGAAGACACACATACAGATGAACAACACGGACCCAATAAAAACCACGAATGAGATCAGGTTTACCTGTAGAGTAAGCATTTCCTGCTTCTTATAAGACACCCGCCGTGTTGAACATGTCAACTCTGGTAGTAAAGTCAAATCTGATAGAGGAAAAACAAACTTTAGTTGTACTGGGAAAGATCTGTTGTCATTTGGGAAACAGATATCCCATAGCGATCCATAAGATAGTGATGTCGACCGTATAATTTCTGTAGTGATGACACTTTAAGTCCTTAATTTGTTTATAGTTACGTATATTGAGTTGGTACTAGTATATTTGTATGATACTTACATCAGCAGCGTCTATAAATTTATGGATGATATTTCTTTGTATATGATGGCCACCAGTATCACTATATAATAAAAATATATTACATATACTATACTTCTCTCATTAGTGTCTTGTCAGTTCGCCACATAGAGCATTATATAGTTCAGTATTTGCATTGATTGGGATACTGAAATTTGTTTCAATCGCATCATATCAATAAATAAGTCATGTTTTTTTCGTGGAATTAATTTTTACAGTTACTCAAAGGCGAATCATTTTGACGGTGCAGTTTTTCCTGTTTTGATTTATTTTTATTTTTTATTTTTTTTTATCTATACAGTTATTTCATGTTTTTGGGGGGAACAGCAAAGTTACTCAAAACCGAATCATTATGACGGTGCAGTTTTTCCTGTTTTTTTAAATTGATCTATACAGTTATTTCATGTTTTTGAGGGTAACAACAAAACCTTGAGGCCTGAGGTGTTAGAAAAGACTTTGCCATTACATTACAAGGGGGTACCAATTTTTTATCCCCTTCTCCTTCTGAACCACTGAATAGATTTCCAATACACTTTAACACATGCTTTGTGACATAATGTAGATGTGCACCTCCTATATATTACAGAATTTTATTTAATTATATCCCCGCTTTGAAAAAGCGGCGGGTATATAGTGATGGTCGTGTCCGTCCGTCCGTCCGTTTGTCCGTCACACTTTTGGTCACAGTTTTCTCAGCCTGTATATGTTGGAATGATTTCATATTTGGTCAGGAACTTGCTTATGATGAGTTGTAACGTGTAAGCTATTTTCAGGTCTACTTCCTGTTTGCCGATATGTTGAAGTTTTACCATAACACACTATGGATGAGAAATTTTCGTCACAGTTTTCACAGCTTGTATATGTTGGAATGATTTCACATTTGGTCATGAGCTTGGTTATGATGAGTTGTAACGTGTAAGCTATTTATGGGTTTGTTGTGTTGCTACTTCCTGTTTGGCGATACGTTGAAGTTTTACTATAACACACTATTGATGAGAAAACTGTGACGAAAATTTCTCATCCATAGTGTGTTATGGTAAAAATTTGGTCTGGAGTTTTATGATAATGAGTTGTAACGTGTAAGCTATTTTGAGGTCTGCCATATCACCACTTCCTGTTTGCCAATATGTTGAAGTTTTACTGTAACCCTTTATGGATGAGAATTTTTCGTCACAGTTTATTTGGCTTTTATAAGTGGGTATGATTTCAAATTTGGACTAGAGCTTTATAATGATGAGTTGTAATGTGTAAGCCATTTACAGGTCTGTTGTGCATGCACTTCCTGTTTGCCAATACTTTGATGTTTAACAGTAACTAATTAGGAAGGGGAAATTTTCATCACAGTTTTCTCAGTTTCCATAGGTTTGGTTGGTTTCATATTTGGTCTGAAGCTTGATTTTGATGAGTTGTAATGTGAAAGCTGTTTTCAGGTCTGCTGTATTACCACTTCCTGTTTTCTTGGCTTGTATTAGTGGGGACGATTTCAAGTTTGGTCTGGACAACTGTTTAAAGAATTGTACAACACTTTGGAAGCGGGGGTATTCATTTGTGGCCCAGAGGACCACAGTACTTCTAGTTTATTTGGGGATGGGGTTGTAGCAAAACATGGACCACATTACAAGTGAGTATCCATCTGCTATCCGCTGCTCCTCTTAAACCAATGAATAGATTTTCATGAAACTTTAATTCTGTCTTTGTGATATAATGTAGATGTGCACCTCGTATTTCAGAATTTGATTTGATTGAGTCTTGTTGTTTCCCATAGCAAAACACGGGAATTAGCCATTACATTACTAGTGGGTACCCATCTATTATCCGCTACCTCCCCTGAACCACTGAATAGATTTTCATGAAACTTTAACACATTATTTGTTACATAATGTAGACATGCTTCTTCTATTTCAGAAATTGATTTGATCAAGTATCAAATTTGGGAGTGGGGTATATATCAGTGAGCTTTGCACACAGTTTTCTCTAGTTTTCATTCTTGTCATATACACCCGGTTTTATTAGAGGACACTGGGTTGTTTCCTTTTTTGAAAATTAAGCTTGCTTAATATAGTTGATAGATATATCATAGCACGTCAGTTTCGATATCACCCGTGGCTCACACCCGCCGTCATGGGCGCCAGTGTGCTTGATATTTGGGCGCCTGTCAGAAAGTAACATAATATTTTCTAGTAGCATATAATGTTATTGAACATGCAAAGAGCATGATTTATACCAGTTTGATAACACTAGCTTAGTACATGTGAACTTATGACGGAGTATACTTCTTGACCTTTGTTTAATAGATTTTATAGAAAGTATTGCATCCATGTAAACATTTATAATATTTGATAATAGTCTAATCATAGGATTATTTGTTTTGTGATTAATCAGTTGAATGACGTCAATCAATTATAAATTGTGACTGGAGGAGCCGTATTCAGACAATACTGGATCCCCACCCCCGGGATCGAACCTAAGACATCTCAATTGCGAGTCAGACTAGATCATTTAAACTGAATGGCTATTTAGATAAGTTACTAATGCAAGCTCAACAATCTTTGCTTTTGCTTTATGAAACGTTATTTCACTCGGTATGAGAAATTTCATTAGTCAATTTATTTTATCTGTTGTATGATCGGTATACAATGCAACGCGGAAACAGCCTTCGAAAAGGGGGAAATTCCAATAGAATTATAGACAATTTGCCATGTTTGTCTTCTACACGAAATTTAAATGTTTTTTCAAACCGCTCGAACTCTACTCTAGATCCACCCATTACAACTCGTGCTTTGCACAGAATAAATTTCGTTCTAAGACAACATTACATTATATAAAAACATTGACTCCCTTGACAACATTACATTATACAAATAATAAAAAACTAGATGTTGTCGGAAACGACAGCTATCCCCGCACTCCCTGTTTGACACAGAAAACAGTTGTTATACACCCTTGGCATAATTTTTTTCATTATCTTTGAAATCTACCTATTGATAGTCATTATTTTTACTAAAAGAATTCTAGGATATATGGTCGCTAAGTAGAATTCCAAAAAATAAGTGGTCTTTGAGACTTTCAGGAAATTAACCAAAATTGGAATAAATATTTTTGAAATCCAGTTGATGAAAATGTTTATCCTAAACTAAATAAACAATTTAAGTATGGTTGCTAGGTAGAATTCCAAAAAATAAGTGGTCTTTGAGACTTTCAGGAAATTTACCAAAATTGGAACCAAATATTTTTGAAATCCAATTCATGAAAATGTTCATCCTAAACTACACAAACATTTTAAGTATGGTTGGTAGGTAGAATTCCAAAAAATAAGTGGTCTTTGACACTTT
>MJUU01039616.1:227514-240344 GCA_002080025.1 Modiolus philippinarum
TCTGCATAAAGATTTGATCCCTAAATCCAAAAATGTAGGAGGAGTTTGCGTCACATGCCACATGTGTCTAATCCACATCATTTGGTCTTTGTTAAAATTGACATCATGGGGCCTCTTGTTTGCACCAAGACCAATATCAAAATTCCGAAAGCTTATTGCGCATCTACAGACTATATGCAACAATTCTATAACAAAATTAAATCCCTAAATCCATAAATGTAGGAGAAGTTTGTGTCACATGCCACATGTGTAAAAATTGACATCATGGGGCCTCTTGTTTGCACCAAGACCAATATCGAAAATCCGAAAGCTTATTGCGCATCTGCACACTATATGCAACAATTCTATAACAAAATTAAATCACTAAATCCAAAAATGTAGGAGGAGTTTGAGTCACAAGAAAAGTGTGACGGACGGACGGACGGACGGACGGACGGACAGACGGAGGGTATAACATTATCCCCGAACTTTCTTCGAAAGTGCGGGGATAAAAATTCAAAACATGGACTCCCTTGACAACATTACATTATACAAAAAATAAAAATTTCAAAACATTGACTCCCTTGACAACATTACATTATACTCTCTGACAACATTACATTATATAAAAACATTGACTCCCTTGACAACATAACATTTTATAAAAACATTGACTCCCTTGACAACATTACATTATATGAAAACATTGACTCCCTTGACAACATTACATTATATAAAAATATTGACTCACTATATTAACAGACTGACTATGCTGTCGCCGGCTCTGAAATGAGGTATTCGCACCTTATCAGCTCCTGAAATAAATAATGAATTTTAAACATTTTTTATAAAAAGTTCTATACTTAATTTGTATAGTGATTTTGTTTTCCTCTGTGCATTAAATGTTATAATTGTTATTAGTAGTAGAAGCGGTACTTTTAAATATGTTACAGCAAACTATTGCGATGCGTCGCGTTCCTTAAGTGAAGCTAGCCTGTTCAAGATGAAGAACAACAATAAAAGAGTTGTTCCTTTGCTTGTTGATCATGCTTACCCTTCCGGAGCACCTGATGATACCTCAGTTTTAATAGGGGTTCACACTGCTAGTGCTTTAGTTTTGTGACGTTCTTGTTCTTTTTTGTTTATTTGTTTTGTCTTTGTCATACTGTCTCAATTCGTGTTGATGTCAATTGCCGTGATTTTGGATTTATGATTTTAGAATTTCTCCTTTCCTCGTTCTTGCTTCGGTATTCGTTTGCCGATGTATTTTACCATTTACCATTATTTGTAGAGACTTTGTCTCATCTGCATTTACTCCATATCCTTTCATTCGCCATTTTCAACTTTCTGACTTTGTGTATAAGCGAATGGAAGCACTCAAAATATATAGTAACTAACATTATTCTTCCAGAGTATATACTTTTCCATAATCATTTGACTTGAATGGTTAACACTGAAATAAGTAGTATGCCCTTTGCAAAAAGGTAGTATGTGTCTAACACCACCTCTTGAAAACATGTTATAGGATTAAACAACGTTTTAAAGGAATTTATTGGAGTATAATCGGGACCAATTCACTCACAAACAAATAAAAGTCCGAAGGACTTTTATGATATGTTTGTGAGTGACTTGGTCCCGTTTATACTCAAATAAATTCCTTTCAAACGGTGTTTAATCCTTATAATTCTTTTGATTTGATGATGAGTAATTAAATTCTTACTTTTATAATGCCAATCACACGTTTTTGTTCTATTTGATTCATTCGGCGTATGAATTTATAAGGTGAATTTAAATGTAGTTCGGTCAACGTCGTTTATCGAAAAATATCGACTTCAGAAATTGCTACTGGAAGTAAATTCAACCAATCGTATCAGTGTATTTCCTATTATGCAAAACATATAAGAATTATAGTAGGAATAACAAACAACCAAAATTACTAAATTTCTGCATATGGCCCTTTTTACAACTTTTTTCTCTTCGGTGTAGATCAAATCATAACATTTGGAAGACTTTGTTACATCTGATAGAATAATAATATCAAAAAGGTCTAAATGAAAAGCCAAAGTAAGATAAAATCAGAGATATTGCATGAGCAAGATACTTCTCAGTTTTAAGCAAATTTCCTAAAATTTCTATATTGCAAGTTTCGAAATAAAATCGGTTTCGGCTCAAAACCGAATTACCGACTACTGAGTTGGTGAATACTCTCGAGGACTATATTAAACAACCAGCAAAGGCAACGGCCCTGTGGTAATAAATAACAAAACACCAAAGTTACTGTAAATCTCAGTTTCTGCATGAGACCATTTCGACAATTTATGTCCCTTCAGTGCAGATCAGATCAAGACATTTGGAAGACCATGAACCAAAACTTCTTAAAATCTGATGTTTGGTAGGTAAAGTTCAGAAAAGGTAGATTGATTATTACTTAGCAAAAAATGTCCTTAGTATAGAGGTAGTTTGATTTATTCTTTTCCTATATGCGGTCGTATTATAGTATGGCGCTGGTGTCGGCGTCGGCGTCTGTGGACAGCATAACTTTGGTTCTTATTGACGGATTGTTATCAAATTTTAGTATGATGTTTGTTGGCACATGCTTAAGCCCGGATTTTAATTTCGCGTCCCCTGCCCCGCCCGTTTCAGAAAAATAGGCAAAAAGGGGGCCAAAAAGGGGTTAAATTAGGTATTTTGGTGTCTGTGGACAACATAACTTTGGTTCTAGTAGACGGATTGTTTTCAAATTTTAGTATGATATTTATTGGCACATTCTTGAGAACGGTTTTTTCCTTTAGTTTGTGGCCCCACCCGTTTCAGAATTAGGAGCCAAAGAGTTAAATTGGGTGTTTTCACATATTTGACTGTAGAATGTTTAGTATTATCAGAATTTAATGGCGTTTCTTTCAGTGTACTCCTAGTAAAATTTCCAATCTGCAGTTTCATGTGGCATATACCGTTCACGAGATAAATGGGGCCCAAAAGGGGCGAATTTCAAAAATTTTATTATTTTTTTATTTTTAGTCCGATTTTGATGCAGTTTTTTGCAATGGACTCCTTATGACAAATTCACATAGCCTTGAACCATCAGATTTTGTATTACTTGTATCCTTTCCAAGCTATGAGGGGCCCAAACGGGACCAAAATTGCAAACATGCGGATTACTAAAATCTTTATTTTTCATCTGATTTCAATGGGATTTTTTTCCTCTCACTGTAGGCTTTCAGTAATATGTTAACATATTTGGCGTAGCTCTTACTGTTTCCAAGCTATAAGGGGTCAAAGGGGCCAAAATTGCAATTTTCAGGAATATGTGAAATCTTTATTTTGCATCAGATTTGGATTGGATTTTTTGCTTTGGATTCCTCTCATTGCAAGCTTTCAGCAATATGCAACGTTTTGGGCGTAGCTCTTATCATTTCCGAGTTATAAGGGTTAAAAGGGCCAAAATTGCAATTATTAGAATTATGTGAAATCTTTATTTTTCATCGGATTTTGATGGAATTTTTTGGGGGGTTATTCTCATTGTAAGCAATAGATTTTGCGTTGCTCTTACGGTTTCCAAGCTATGAGGGGTTAAAGGGGCCAATTTGCAATATTTCAAAATATGTGAAATCTTTATTTTTCATTGGATTTCCTTTGATTTCTCTGGATGAAAGCGTTTCGTTGGTTCTCTACAGATTTTGCTCAGCTCTGCGGATATCCTATAAATAAAGGATTAAAAGGGCTAATTTTTATTTTCACTAGTTTGTGACCATTTAATTAATGTGTCAATGTCCTTATTGTGTCCAACAAATTACTGTGTCGACATTCATTTTAGTTTACACTTGTTCAAATTTCAGTGTTCGACATGCTCCGGTCGTATCATGCTGCGCTCAGCGCAGCCCTTTATTGCATTTTGGCGGTGTGATTGATACATGACAAACTTTTTGTTTAGAGTTAGTGTGGTTGATACGTGACATACTATTTGTATAGAGAAAGTGTGGTTGATACCTGACATACCTTTTGTATAGTGCTAGTGGGGTTGATACTTGGCATACCCTTTATATAGAGGTAGTGTGGTTGATACGTGACATACCTTTTACGTAACATGCATTTTGTATAGAGGTAGTGTGGTTAATACGTGGCATACTATTTGTATAGAGGTAGTGTGGTTGATACGTGACATATCTATTATCTTTTGTATAGAGGCAGTGTGTTTGATATGTGGCATACCTTTTGTATAGAGGTAGTGTGGTTTATACGTGACACGCCTGGTGTAGAGAATAGAGGTAGTGTGGTTGATACATGACATGCCTTTTGTTTACAGGTAGTGTTGTTGATATGTGACACACCTTTTGTATAGAGGTAGTGTGGTTTATATGTGACATGCCTCTTGTATATAGGTAGTGTGGTTCATACGTGACACACCTTTTGTATAGAGGAAGTGTAGTTGATACGTGACATACATTTCATATAGAGGAAGTGTGGTTGATACGTAACATGCCTTTTGTATAGAGGTAGTGTGGTTGATACGCGACATACTTTTTGTATAGGGGTAGTGTGGTTGATATGTGACACACCTTTTGTATAGAGGTAGTGTAGTTGATACGTGACATAACTGTTGTATAGAGATAGTGTGGCTGATACGTAACATGCATTTTGTATAGAGTTAGTGTGGTTGATACGTGACATACTTTTTGTATAGGGATTGTGTAGTTGATACGTGACATATGTTTTATCTTTTGTATAGAGGCAATGTGTTTGATACGTGACACGCCTTTCGTAAAGAGGTAGTGTGGTTGATACGTGACATACCTTTTGTATAGAGGTAGTGTGGTTTATACGTGACACGCCTGGTGTATAGAGGTAGTGTGGTTGATACGTAACATGCATTTTGTATAGAGGTAGTGTGGTTAATACGTGGCATACTATAGAGGTAGTGTTGTTGATACGTGACATATCTATTATCTTTTGTATAGAGGCAGTGTGTTTGATATGTAGCATACCTTTTGTATAGGGGTAGTGTGGTTTATACGTGACACGCCTGGTGTATAGAATAGAGTTAGTGTGGTTGATACATGACATGCCTTTTGTATACAGGTAGTGTTGTTGATATGTGACACACCGTTTGTATAGAGGTAGTGTGGTTTATATGTGACATGCCTCTTGTATATAGGTAGTGTGGTTCATACGTGATAAACCTTTTGTATAGAGGAAGTGTAGTTGATACGTGACATACATTTTATATAGAGGAAGTGTGGTTGATACGTAACATGCCTTTTGTATAAAGGTAGTGTGGTTGATACGTGACATACTTTTTGTATAGGGGTAGTGTGGTTGATACGTGACACACCTTTTGTATAGAGGTAGTGTAGTTGATACGTGACATAACTGTCGTATAGAGATAGTGTGGCTGATACGTAACATGCATTTTGTATAGAGTTAGTGTGGTTGATACGTGACATACTTTTTGTATAGGGGTAGTGTAGTTGATACGTGACACGCCTGGTGTATAGAGGTAGTGTGGTTGATACATGACTTGCCTTTTGTATACAGGTAGTGTGGTTGATATATGACATGCCTTTTGCATAGAGGTAGTGTGATTTATACGTGACATGCCATTTGTATACAGGTAGTGTGGTTCATACGTGACACACCTTTTGTATGGAGGAAGTGTGGTTCATACGTGACATTCATTTTATATAGAGGAAGTTCGGTTGATACGTAACATGCATTTTGTATAGGGGTAGTGTGGTTGATACGTGACATAATTGTTGTATAGAGGTAGTGTGGCTGATACGTTACATGCATTTTGTATAGGTGTAGTGTTGTTGATACGTGACATACTTTTTGTATAGGGGTAGTGTGGTTGATACACGACATATCTTTTATCTTTTGTATAAGAGGCCGTGTGTTTGATACGTGACACACCTTTCGTATTGAGGTAGTGTGGTTTATACGCGACATGCCTTTTGTATAGAGGTAGTGTGGTTGATACGTGACACACCTTCTGTATAGCAGTAGTGTCGCTGATACATGACACACCGTCTGTATAAAGGTAGTGTGGTTTATACGTGACATGCCTTTTGTATAGAGGTAGTGGGGTTTATACGTGACACAACTCTTCTATAGTGGTAGAGTGGTTGATACGCTACATACCTTTTGTGTAGAGTGAAGTGGTTGATACCTGACGTACCTTTTGGTATAGAGATTGTGTGGTTTATACGCGAAATACCTTTTGTATAGAGGTAGTGAGGTTGATACGTGACATAGCTTTTGTATGGAGGTAGTGTGGTGGATATGTATGCAATTTGTATAAAGGTAGTGTGATTGATACGTGACGTACCATTTGTATAGAGGTAGTAAGTTTGATACACGACATACCATTTGTATAAAGGTAGACTTTATGATATGTGAAATACCTTTTGTAAAGAGATGGTTTGGTTGATACGAGATCGATACCTTTTGTATAGAGGTAGTGTGGTTGATACACGACACACCTTTTGTATAGAGGTAGTGTGTTTGATACATGACACACCTTTTGTATAGAGGTACAATGTAGTTGGGTTTATACGTGACACACCTTTTGTATAAAAGTAGTATTGTTGATACGTGACACACCTTTTGTATAGGGGTAGTGTGCTTGATACATGACACACCTTTTGTATAGAAGTAGTTTGGTTTATATGTGACATACCTTTTGTATAGAGGTAGTGTAGTTTATATGTGACATACATTTTGTATAGAGATAGTGTAGTTGATACATTACATACCTCGTATATAGCGGTCGTACGTGTGCTTGATACGTAATATACCATTTGTATAGAGGTAGTGTGGTTAATTCGTGACATACCTTTTGTATAGAGGTAGTGTGGTTGATACGTTCCGTATTTTAGTCTGTTAACTATTGAAGTTTTTCCCACCGTATCGTTTCCTATAAGAGTAATAACAAATTCTGGAAGTGACATCTCGATAAATTGTCATTATTCACTTAAACAGTATCCAACAATAAAAAATGAATCGCCAAAGATGTAAATATAATGAAAATCCCTGACATAAACAGTAAACCGGTATAAATAGGCCATAGTAGATTAGACTCATGTGATATCATTATTAATATGTGACTATTTATAGATAGTGGACAATCTTTGATATTAATTTTTTTCGAAATGTAATTATGTCACCCAGGACGAGTCGGGGTGACATGTTGTTATTCTACGTTTCTTCTGATTATGTCACCCCAGACTTTGTCGGGGTAACATGTTGTTATTCTACGTTTCTTCTGATTATTATTATTATTCTTCTTATTATTATTCTTCCACATACTTTTGTCCAAGCGATTATTTTGACATGGCTTGATGAAATGTTTTGAAACTTTGCATGAAGTTGGACCACCATCCAAAGTTTTATGTTCGGCATTTGAAATTTTCAAAATGGCCGCCATTTCCAAGATGGCCGCCGAAATACGTCAAAATTTCTACTTTGTCGGAAGTCAACGAAAATTGATTTCTAGGTAGATTTTGAGGCTGCGAACAAGATGGAATCAACGAATTTGTTGTCTGGGGTGACATCGGCTATTGCTTGCAATTGCAAATCTAGTTATTATTATTATATTTTTTTTCTTCCACATATTTTTGTCCGAACGATTATTTTGAAATGTCTTGATGAAATGTTTTGAAATTTGGCATGAAGTTGGACCACAATCCGAAGTTTTATGTTCGGCATTTAAAATTTTCAAAATGGCCGCCATTTCCATGATGGCCGCCGAAATACGTCAAAATTTCAACATTGTCGGATTTCAACGAAAATTGATTTCTAGGTAGATTTTGTCACTGAGAATAATGTGTGGAGTCTGGGGTGACATCGGCTATTGCTTGCAAATCTAGTTCACCTTAAAGACACGATCTTACGAAATAAAACCTTTTCTTCATCTTTAATTTCAATAAAGACAAAACAATAAAGTGCAGAATAGAATTCACCCCCCTTTTTTTTTATAAATTTGGTAGTTTTATTGGGCATAATTTGGAGGCGGGGTCGGCAAAGACATTACATGGAAAGTGCATAATCATCTTCGGTTTGATTAGTAAGACAGAAATGCATTTTTCCAACTTGTTGAGCTGGAAGAGTTTCCGGGAGTTTAAAGTCACACACAATAAAAAGAAGACGGGGAAAAAAGAAAACTCAAGGCACCATCGGTCGGATGTGACTAGGGCAACCCTGCAAAAATCCTCGTGAACCGGTGAAAGGGAGATTGTGTTATTCGTTCGAAAAATATTTTCCCGACCCTGAAGTGGGAAAGATCAGGAAAATTGGTAAGATTTGGGAATACTGTTTCCGCTACTTCGTCCTTACACTATTTTGGCACTATATGATGAAACTGATAGTTATATTGTCAAGTTTGTCATAAAATTTATCTAATGGTTGAAATGATCTCCTGTGTACATGATCAAAACAAATAGAATGTGCTTTCATGTTTTTTTTTGTTTTCTTTTTGTTTTGTTTTTTTTTTCGTAAATTTGTTTACTTATTTTATTCACTTAATCATTAAGTTTTTCCGTAAGAAATTCCCTGATGCGAGAAATGTGATGTATTTGGTAAAAACCATGAGGAAAGAAAACAACAATTTGTTTTATCATATTTTAAAATTGTGAAGCTTACAATCAGGTTCCTAGGGTTAGTGTAGAATTCTTGCAAAAATAGCACTGAAGTCATCTTTTCTTATTTGAACCCGAAGTTTTTTTGGACGGCTTTGTAGTCTTTAAGAAAACATAGCTTATAACCTTGAACTTTTGAAACCTCTGCTCCAGCAGCAACAAAATTCTATCAAAATTTTCTTAAGGGGGTTCGCCACTCAATTTGAAAATAAATAGGATTTCTAATAAACATGATTTTTTGTTAGAAAATTAAGATAGAAGTAATTTAAGTGAAAAAAAATGATAGGTCGATGGTCTCGTTTTTGAGATTTAAGTGATTGAAAATTTGGCGGGAAACCGAACTCCTCTGATTTTTCATAGGATTAACATTGGCACTGTTTAACCAGGAATGAATGTGACAGAATAAATAAAATTCAATAAAATTTTTACAGAATGCTCAAAAAGATGTATTAAATGAAAATATGGAAAATAATAAGGGGGTCAATGGGCAAAAAAATTATAATGCTTTTAAATGGATAATACCCGAGGATTCCGAAAATCTGACAGAAATCCCAAAACATGAGGAGCGAACCTCCTTAATATGCTCCATCTGAAATGTTTCCACTGACAGTGTTTTACGAACAGTCTAAACCCATTGAGCTTGCCACCAGTTTAGCAGTTAAGCAGCAAACACATAGCACATTGCTTCATTCCTTTCTAGCTCGAGATAGCGGTCTTGAAGTTAGTAGTCCACCTTTGGGATTTTATCCTTTAACAATATGAAAATGGGATAAAGAGAGATTGGTTTCCTAAAAGTCGTTTTAACTCTGCTGCTGGCGTTTGTTGCGGCCTTATGTCTCACTGGAGACGAAGAGGATTAAGCTAAGCTAATCTGGCGTTTGCTAGTGTCGCCGTACCAAGTCTGACTGTATTTATATCATATCGTTGCTATGTTTGTCTTTTGACTTTCGTTTGTGTCTTTGTTTTAGAATTTTCCGGTACATCGTGGACTGTGGTTGAAAATGTCAGTCCTTGTGTGTGTGCTTAAAATAGTGACTAATCGATAATTTAATTTCAAAAATATTTAGAAAAAAATACATCCAGGGTCTAAAACAACAGTTACTAAGGTCATCGTCTAGTATTTTTTGGTATGTTATAATTGTACCGATATTACTAAATTGTCTCTGAGAAATAGATTTTATTTCAAACTTTTTATCAGGAACTGCGTTATTTATATCAATATAAGCCCTTTCTTTAACACTTTTAAATTTGCAACTCATGATCAGTCTGAATTATAGGATTTCAGAACGATGTTATTTTTGTGAGAAAATTTTAAGATAGTAGGCCTGGGGTAGTGGGATATAACTCCTTTTCCGAAAGCTGATTTTATTTAGAACTGTACAATTTCTAAATTTTTGTAAATTCTGTTAAAAACTAAGGAGTATCTCCCTCATGCAAAGCTCTGTCCTTAGCTGATTTTGGCTTTACATTTACATCTTACTGGTTATTTGTTCTCTATCAGTTTTAAATATCTTTGAGTTTATGGTCTTCCAAACGTTTAGATTTTATCTGCACTGATGAGACATAAGTTGTCGAAATGTGCATATGCAGAATTTAAATTCACAGTAACTTCGGTATTTAGTCATTTTACGGCCTAAAAATTACTTGTTGTAAATGGTATGATAATATTATACACGTCAAGCTTTATAATATTTCTCATAAAAAGAAATAAAATATCCATTTTTACATGAAATTCACTTATTAATACAGCACTTAATGATGCCTGCATCAAAATATCCGGGATTTGGAGAAAAGTATCTTAAAATATTTTAATTTATGAAAGTCCAGATAATTGCCAAGGAGGACGGGCATTAAATTTTACCCTTGTCCGTCCGTCCGTATGTACGTATACATAAAGGTGAGTCCGAAATTTTGGTAAAGGATTTCTCAGCTTGTGTTTGCGGTTTTCCGTTTCACAGGCTTTTTTCAGTGGTTCTCGCTTCATGCTTTTCCGTGCAATTTGTTTCCAAAGATCCCGTTTGTTCCTTACGGAGACCCATCTCATGGTGATTTCTACTTGGCGGTAAACTGAACTCCTTTGAATTTTTCAAAGGTTCATAGGCAAAGTTTTGGTCATGAATCACGGAATATGACAAAATAAATAAGATTTAATGAAATCTTTACAGAATGCTCTAAAAATTTATATTTTTTTAAGGTGGCTCAATCATCACACTTTTTTAACTTGTGTCACAGATTTCGGATCTCCGTTAGTTTTCTCCATATCTCAGGGAGAAATCTATTCTCAGTCAAAGCACTCGGGCATCAATATTTCTTTTTACTTATTCATTTAGTCCACAATGCTTAATTAATTAAGGAAGTGTAAGCTCCAGTTTCAAAGATAACATGTTTAACATGGATCATATTTTCTTGGCCGTCATAGATCACTTTGAAATTGACAACTTCCCGATTGGCGGATTTAGGGGCGGATGGCCCGCACCCCTTAGGTTGGTTTTTCGGAAAATTGGGATCCCCCTTTTGAAAAATCCCCTTGGCAGAACGTCTGGATCCGCCACTGCACTACATTTCTCGGGTTCGTTTCCTCCTGTTTTTAGCATACCCTAAAACTGGTACTGAAAAAACTAGTAGAAAGTGAGTAAACAATGGCAGCTTCATCAAAAGTTGATGATTCTATTTCTGACGAAGAATGGCTTGTTTCTAGAGCTAGGATGTGTATAAAGACTGACCCGTATGCTGCAAAATCGTGGATGATAACTGCACGATCGATTTTTCCTCAGAATTTTACAATTCAAGTACGCATGCATAAAACCGAACATGCAAGGCAACTCGTAATCCCTTTTGGTATTCGAAGCCAGAGATGTTTTTTGATATTGCCTGCCTCCGAGGCAGGCAATATCAAAAAACATCTCTGGCTTCGAATACCAAAAGGGATTAGGCAACTCGGTGACCTGACAGTCTTTGAGTCGGCCAGTAAATTCATCCATGCCATGAATCCGGGTCCGTTTGCCCACAGTCACGTTCGCCCACTTTCCCGTTCGCCCACCATATTTATCAAATTTACTAAGCACAAGCCAATGCCTTAAATGTTTTGATTTTAATAAATGCAAAGGATGCTTCATGTAATTAAGATCTGATTTAATAAAAATTAATCGGCAACAAGGACTCTGGGCGAAGGAACCCTAGGGGAACGTGTCTGTAGTGGGCGAAATGACCCGTTACTCTGTTTCGTTTCTTTTACGTTGCAAATAACATGAATAAAGTACAAGACATCTTTACAGCTCTACTGTTTATTACTGACTCAGCATCAACATTACATATAGATAAATGTGTGCGTCACGAGAACATATGCTATAGATAGATTAGATGAGGCTCTAAAGGAGTGCTTTTAACAATATCGACACATCCCCCTTTTTTTTAAAAAACAAATTAACTGAAGTTTGAAAAACTTATGATTTTGAGTTAACTTAAAAAATTATTAAAACTATATCAAAAGTAAGAATAAATGAACTTATCAAATTAATGTCTTTCATATTCGAATTTAAAAAATACTTGAACAGTTCAAGTAGTCTCTGAGCTATTTTTTTTATAAGCGTTATAGATATTTAGCCTAATCTACTTATTATTTACACTTTACAGTTATTTTCTAACGTAGTCTTTGAGATATTTTGGTTCTGTTCTTAATCTACTAGATCGTCTCAATGGTTCATCATTCGGTTTTACATCTTGTTTGAATTGTTCTTTTTCTATCAGTTGTCCAGTTTGAATGTTACTTTCTGACACAAGTTCATCATTGTTATCCCCGCACTTTCGAAGAAAGTTCGGGGATAATGTTATACCCTCCGTCTGTCCGTCCGTCCGTCCGTCCGTCACACTTTTCTTGTGACTCAAACTCCTCCTACATTTTTGGATTTAGGGATTTAATTTTGTTGTAGAATTGTTGCATATAGTGTGCAGATGCGCAATAAGCTTTCGGATTTTCGATATTGGTCTTGGTGCAAACAAGAGGCCCCATGATGTCAATTTTTACACATGTGGCATGTGACACAAACTCCTCCTACATTTATGGATTTATGGATTTAATTTTGTTATAAAATTGTTGCATATAGTCTGTAGATGCGCAATAAGCTTTCAGATTTTTGATATTGGTCTTGGTGCAAACAAGAGGCCCCATGATGTCAATTTTAAGAAAGACCAAAAGATGTGGATTAGACACATGTGGCATGT
>MJUU01039616.1:241231-251372 GCA_002080025.1 Modiolus philippinarum
GTAAATTTCCTGAAAGTCTCAAAGACCACTTATTTTTTGGAATTCTACCTAGCAACCATACTTAAAATGTTTGTGTAGTTTAGGACGAACATTTTCATAAATTGGATTTCAAAAATATTTGATTCCAATTTTGGTAAATTTCCTGAAAGTCTAAAAGACCACTTATTTTTTGGAATTCTACCTAGCAACCATACTTAAATTGTTTATTTAGTTTGGGAAAAACATTTTCATCAGCTGGATTTCAAAAATATTTATTCCAATTTTGGTTAATTTCCTGAAAGTCTCAAAGACCACTTATTTTTTGGAATTCTACTTAGCAACCATATATCCTAGAACAATAATGACTATCAATAGGTAGATTTCAAAGATAATGAAAAAAATTATGCCAAGGGTGTATAACAACTGTTTTCTGTGTCAAACAGGGAGTGCGTGGATAGCTGTTGTTTCCGACAACATCTAGTTAGTAATTTCAATCGGTTCAGTTTCGGTTGATACACGCAGATGACGTCTATTTCTTCTTAACGTACTTCCATCCTCAGTTTTCACATTGTAGGATCTTATGTTGACTTTGTTCTCAACAGTTCCCTTTTTCCATTCATTTTCATTCCCAAATGGTTTAATTCTAACAATGTCACCTTTGTACAGTTCACGAATCGGTTTTGCGGTTTGGTCATAATGTTTCTTTTGTTTGTCCTTTCTGATTTGCAATTGTCTTTTTGTATTTCTGACAATTCTCGGTTTCAGAAGTTTGCTCGATGTAGGCAATAATGTTCTTGTACGCCTTCCAAACAATCTTTGTACAGGTGAGCTATTCATACCCTCTGTAGGTGTATTTCTCCATGCTAACAATGACAAATGTGGATCTTCTCCTGACTTAAATGATTTCTTCATAATGCGTTTGGCTGTTTTAACAGCATTTTCAGCCTTTCCGTTCGATTGTGGATATCCTGGTGAGCTGGTAACATGTTTCACCTCATAGTCTTTCATGAAATGTTCAAATTCCTTAGAACTAAACTGGGGTCCATTATCAGAGACAATCTTGTCGGGAATACCATGTCTCGAGAATTGGCCTTTCAACTTCTGTATTACATCCTTTGACGTAGTGTTATAAAGTCTATCGACCTCAAAGTAGTTTGAAAAATAATCAACTGTCACAAGAAATTGTTTGTTTCGAAGTTCAAATAAATCAAAACCTAGCTTTCCCATGGACGATTCGGTATGCTATGTTGAATCAACGGTTCTTTCACTTGTTCATTTTGATATGTGTTGCAGGTTTCACATTCTCGTACGAAATTCTCTATGTCTCTACTCATGTTTGGCCAATACAAAGCTTCCTTTGCTCTGCGGATACATCCTTGTATTCCAACATGACCATGATGAATTCTAGCTAAACTGTCACTTCGTGCTGATTTCGGAACAATAATTCGATCACCTTTAAAGACAAGTCCACCTTGAGTTGTCAACTCTTCACGGAAGGTGTGATACTGCGAAATAATTCTCGGCATTTCCTTTCTCGAATCTGGCCATCCAGTCTTAATAATTCTTTTCAGTGCGCAGATTTCAGTGTCATTCTCGGTAGCTTCTTTTAAGTTGTCAGGTGTTTCTTTACTAACAGTCACATAATGTATCATCTGAATCGATTCAAGTTTGATTTCGGTCGAAGATCTGTCAATCTCAAAAACTGTTTCTTTTTTACATTCAATCTCGGGTTGTTCAATGTATGCTCTACTTAGTGTATCTGCTAAGTACATTTTCGATCCTTTTTTGTATTCTACACGGAAGTCAAATTTTTGCAGTCTGAGTTGCATTCTTTGAAGTCTTTTTGGTGCTGATAATAGACTTTTCTTGCAAATGACTTCTAGCGGTTTGTGATCTGATTCTATGACAACGTGTCGACCATACACATAGTTTTCAAATCTTTCCATTGAAAATACTATTGCCAAAAGCTTTTTTTCAATCTGTGCATAATGGCATTCAGTCGGTGTCAAAGATCGTGATGCATAAGCAATAGGATGTCCTTCTTGCATTATACATGCGCCTAGTCCTCTTTCGGACGCATCACACTGTACAACTGTAGGTTTCTCTGGATCGAAATACTTTAGAACAGGTGTAGAAGTTAAAACTTTCTTAATTTTATTCAAACATGTTCCATGCACATTTTCGTCCCAAAGGAATTCATTTTCCTTCTTAAGTAATTCTCTGATCGGTGCAGTCAATTCAGCAAGTCCTTCTGCGAATTTTTGAACATAGTTAATCATACCAAGAAGTCTTTGTACTCCTTGCCTGTCAGTCGGAGCAGGCATATTCGTTATTGCATCAATTTTCTTTGGATCGACCTTCAGTCCTTCGGCGGTTATCCTGTGTCCAAGAAAACTAACTTCCTTAAGTCTCAGTTTCATTTTATCGACATTTAACTTAATGTTTCTTTCTCAGCATCTTTCAAACAATGCTAAAAGTTTCTTATCATGATCTACGGCAGCTTCATGATCATTTTCGCCAACAGCAAACAGTAATATGTCATCGTGAATAACTCTGATTCCAGGCAATCCTTCTAACGCCTGTGACGTTCGTCGCTGAAATTCCTCTGGGGCAGGCGATATACCAAACGGCATACGATTCCACCTGTATCTACCCCAAGGAGTTGCGAAGGTTGTCAAATAACTGCTACGTTCGTTTAGTTCTACATGCCAGAATCCATTTCGGGCATCTAATACAGAAAATAGTCTTGCTTTAGACAGTTCCGGTAGTATATCATCTATTGTTGGTGTAGGGTAATGATTTCTCTTCAGTGCCTTATTTAATGGTTTCGGATCAATACACAAACGAATGCGACCATCGGGCCTCATTACGACTACACTTGCTGAAATCCTTCAGTCGGTACTGAAACAGGTGTAACTATATCTAGTTTAGTTAATCTTTCGAGTTCATGTTGCAGTTTCTCTCTAATAGCGACTGGTACTTTTCGCACTGGAAGTTGAATCGGTTTCACTGTTTCATCTATTTCCAAGTGAAGTTTTCCTTCTAGTTTGCCTTCTCCTTCGAAAATATCTTTATATGTCTCTATAAGTTGCTGTCGTGATCTGTTACTAAATGTGCTGTCAGTACTTTGATTTTTCTGAAGTTTCACAGTACTTTCAGAACTTTGAATTTCAGTACTTTCAGAACTTTGAATTTTTGCATCTTTTTTCACAGTTGTTCCATCATTTTCATCAGACACTTTTAAAATGTTCTCTTTGTTTACTGTTATTAATTCCATATGCTGAATAACCCTTGCGCCAAGATGCGGTTTGACATTTTGATCAACAATTGTAAATTCAATATTGTACTTTCGGTTATTCTTTGGATTTCTGACTGTTAATCTCTTCTTTCCACACAGTTTTGTCTCTGATCCATTAAACATAACAAGTGTTTGACTACTTTTCTCTGTGTTTTCATATTCAGTTTCATTAACGAGCTTTCTATACAGACTTTCTGGCAAGACATTAACCGTTGAACCACAATCAAGTTGAAATTTTATTTCATTGCCATTAATTAACATAGTAGCAAATATTTTTCTTGGAAATTCTTCACTGACGGCTTTGATTTCCTCTTGTTCATTTGTTTCTACTGTTAAAACATATTCTTCATCACTACTGTCAGTAATGTAATCTATTCCATGTACCTTTCTAGATTTGCTTTTCTGAATGTTGATCTTTCGGCACTTTGCCGCAAAGTGGTTTTTAACTCCACAATTAGAACATGTCTTTCCCCAAGCTGGACATAATTCTTTATTTGGCTTGTGTTTCTTACCACAGAATTTACATGAAAGTTCATTGTGGTTGTAGCCTTGGGCAGATTTGTTTTGTTTGACTTTATTGAATGTTTTTGAACCTTTTTTCTTGACGAGATGAACATCTTCATTGCCAATTTGTTTCATTTGTTCTGTTGTTGTCTCATTAGCTCGACAAATATCAATGCATTTCTTTAGTGTTAATTTACTGTCTTGTAGAAGCTTTTTTCTTGTTGCGTTGTCTCTGATACCAATTACAATTCGGTCTCTAATTAAACTTTCTTCTAGATCTGCATAATTACAAGTTTTTGATAATGTTCTAAGAGCAGCGACGTACGTATCAATTGTTTCAGTTGGTTCTAGTTGTCTTTTATTAAATTTATATCTTTCATATGTTTCGTTTGCCTCCCCTATGCAAAATGCTTCAAATTTCTCAAGAACAATTTTTATTTGTTTACTTTGTTGTTCATTATCGAATTGTAGACCATCATATATTTCGAGTGCGTCTGGGCCAATGCATGTTAAAAATGTTGCCGTTCTCATATCATCTTCTTTCGTTTTGAGCCCCGAAGCTATTTCATAGTTCTCCCAAATTCTTTTAAACTTTTTCCAGTTTGTGGACAAATTTCCCTTCATGTCTAATTTTGTTGGAAACGGAATGTTTATGGGCACATGAATGATCTGTGGTTCTACTACAGCGGGTTCTGGGTCAGCCATTGTCTTTGTTTACATGCAGTGTGTGTTCGAAGGAATGTCAATTTATCACTTACAATACGTAGCAATTTACTATCTTTTCAAGCGTTTTGCTTCGCGATACTTCACTGTATCATATTAATTGTCTTTTGTGGCTTTTATCCCACACACCTGACACCATGTTTCGTGTCTTTTACGTTGTAAATAACATGAATAAAGTAGAAGACATCTTTACAGCTCTACTGTTTATTACTGACTCAGCATCAACATTACATATAGATAAATGTGTGCGTGTGTGTCACGTGAACATATGCTATAGATAGATTAGATGAGGCTCTAAAGGAGTGCTTTTAACAATATCGACACATGACATGGTCTTCGTTTACTTTAGTTTATGGGAACCACTCGCTTATGTGCTATGTATACCTTTGACTGCCAATGTGCCAACTAATTCTCTTATCCGGCATGACATCACAAAGCCCAAATGACCAATCAGATCAGTCGATATTAATCTTATACCCCCAACTTAGGCGGTGACGCGATCGATGTTTTCTTATATAATCTATGTAGAAAATCGCTATTTTAAATTGCAGTATATTCGGTGTTATAATACCTATGATCTTGAAATTCGGATATGATATGTATATTGATGTTCCAAATGCATAATCCTAGTTTCATTAAAATATCTTGAAAAATGAATTAATAAATTAAAGTTGAGGTTACTTAGATATATAGTGAAATATGGTCATTTTTACCTCCTCCACAGGTAAAGTGCCATGATGTTCAGATAAGAGAATGCCATAGGCTGTGTCACATGGATGCAAAGGTCCAGTAACCCATTCCCCCAGGCTCTGGCCTCTAAAATTTGGCCTAGGCTACTATAATTTTAGGAGCAGTAGAGTAAGTGTGTCATTTATTGGACACCTTCTGACTATTCAGACCTGGTACCCCAAAAGATGTCATCAGTAATACGCAGGTAACTGTTCTTTGTGCAAGTGAATGGTTACAATATGACTTGTTAAATATTTAAGTTAATTCAGAATGCATACAGATTTTTCATTTACTCTTCCCTATATACCAGTTTTAAGATTGCTTGTTACAGACCTGTCAAGTTTTGAAAATTTCCTCACGTGAGGTTTGCCAAAATTAAGATCAAAGGAATTTTCCCAGAATTTGGAGAAGTTAATCACGAATCAGGTGACACTTGACAGGTCTCTTGTTAGCAACGGGTTGAATTGGGCGAAATTTGTATACTATTAGTAATTTGTTTTGCGAGTATGGAATTCTCGGCTTGTATTGCATCGAGTGCGAAGCACGAGATGCAATGCAAGCTGAGAAATCCATCCGAGCAAAACAAATTACTAGTTATATTTACAGAACAAGTGTGTATCTGTATCAGATTTACAATGAAGGGGCGTGGAAATCATCGAGTCCATCAGGACGAGATGATTTCCACGCCCCTTCATTGTAAACCTGATACAGATAATCATGTGTTCTGTAAATGATTTGTGGAATGGTCCAATGAAAAAGCCGCAAGTTGTTAGGTAAAGATATTCTGGGAAATTCTCAGCGCGTTGGGTGTTACTTTATTCTAAGATGCAGTGGTTCATACAATGAAACGTTGAATTTTTAGAGCTTTCCAACACAGAAGAAGGGTAGATTTAAAATGCCGTCGTAAGATTGAAATACTCCAGATAATGAAAGCAGTAAATAATTCTTCTCCACTGATTTAGCACACAGATTGCTGAAAATACAGAATTGAACATAAACTGTTTTTTTTTCAACAGTAAACCAGTACCCGGTATACGGGTATTCTCTGTACATTTGAAACAATGGAAACGACAAGTGAAACGAACATTAGTTATGCACTGAACATGGCTGACAGAAGAGTTCAGTTCAAGATTTAAAAAAATGATAAAAAAGATATGAACACAAAAGGATAAACTAACTGAACCGTCAACGTATTCAATAAATAGAGAGAGAGTAGCGCCACACACTAGATGGATAAATTCAGTATGGATTCGAAGGCAGAATGGCGCTGATACGTGTATGTCATTATATGTGGGTAATTGCGGTAATTCAAAAGCAAGGGCATATGCGAAAAGGACTTTCTTGATGAACAATGAATTTGGTTGTAAAGTTGAGCAAGCTGATTGTTTTTCAACCCAAATTAGATGAACATGAATGAAATCCGGACAGCGTTTGTTTTTCTATTTTTTTTTTTCAGCTGACACAATTTTTTATTACATGTTTTCACAAAAATTTGATGTTAATTTTTTTAATAAAATGTTTCGTTTTCGGAAATTATTTCCTTTAAAAATATATTCTGACCTCCAAAAGGGTACAATAACTGGAGATACAGAGGCGTACAATAACTGGAGTTACAGTCAGTTATTGTACATTTGTGACATTCATTTAAGCTCCTCCCCTTTCTTAAATCCAACTGTATCTTACATATAGTACATTTTACTTCAAAGGAAAAACACAAAACCATTCCACAAATAGTATTTTTATCGCTAATTTTATTATTAATATATACCAGATATATGTTTCGTTTTCTATTGAAATATTTTTTTAGGTTAAACATGTATTTTTTTAGGTCAAACATGTATTTTTTAGTTAAATGTAACACTTTTTTGATAGGATTATTTTTTTTTTCATGAAAACGTCACGCGACGTCATATCAATACGCTGTTGCTAACGTTCCATAGAGATTGACGATAATATGTTCATATCAGCGCAGTGCAGTGATAGTAGAATTATCATAGCTCCGGAACAATTGAAAATCAAGCAAATTAGCAATAAACCTATGGAATTCTCGGCTTGTATTGCATCAAGTGCAAAGCACGAGATGCAATACAAGCTGAGAAATCCATCCGAGCAAAACAAATTACTAATAGTATTTTTATCGCTAATTTTATTATTAAAATATACCAGATATATGTTTCGTTTTCTATTGAAATATTTTTTTAGGACAAACATGTATTTTTTTAGGTTAAACATGTATTTTTTTAGGTTAAACATGTATTTTTTTAGGTTAAACATGTATTTTTTAGTTAAATGTAAGGCTTTTTTGATAATATTATTTTTTTTTTTCATGAAACGTCACGCGACGTCATATCAATACGCTGTTGCTAACGTTCCATAGAAATTGACGATAATATGTTCATATCAGCGCAGTGCAGTGATAGTAGAATTATCGTCGCTCTGGAACAATTGAAAATCAAACAAATTAGCGATAAACCGTAATATCGAACACCAGATGAGAGTTATATCTGACTTGCATTTTCCATATGGGTATCACCGGACAGTTAATATCAGTTTGAAAACACATCTCTTACAAAATAATGATAGCTAATGGACGATCTGGTTTCTGAAAGCTTCTACAAATGTGTTGTCTGATGAAAGTAAATCTTGTCTCTCTTTTAAGGTAGTAGACCAGGGGCAAGAGGAGATAACTCCTTTTTATATAAAAAAATACTTGTGATTGGTGATAATACAACACATGTGATTGGTGATAATACAACACAAAATTTATAATATTTTTTCACAAAAAGGAATCTAGATTATTCACCTCATCATGAAAAAACACTCTATCGATAAAATATTCATAATGCCTGTATTAAAATGTCAAGGTTTTGAATGGTATCTTAAAAATATTGAAATAAATGAAAGTCAGATATTTGGCAAGGGAGGTAATTCTTTCAACTTGACGTTCAGTATCTAGGAATATTATGACTTTAAATGCAGTTTTCCTAACATTGTGAAAAAACGGTACAGAGAATTTTCATAAAATTTTGGTATAAGTCATATGTATGGAGGATCTTTAATTTCTCAGTTTTTAATGCAAATTGAAGTATAGGATTTTTGTTTAGAAGAAATTAAATGAAGCTCTGTTGTGAGCATTGTTTTGACAATGTAATTTTTTTTCATCATTTAATGCATGCTTATGATGTTTATTATCTAGTATTTATTTCTACAACTTTCTGAGAAGTAGTGTAGCAATTTTTGGCTAATTTATGTTGTTTCTTATTTATATGCAATCATTAGAATACATCTTATAGTGATTTCTGAACAGAATTTAAGACCCCTAAGACAGGGTAGTTTCTATGAGCTGTAGATAAAAATCTTACGGTGAAACTTTTCAAATTTTTTTCTTGAAGTATATTAGCACATAATTGATTCATACTGCAAATTTAAAGAAAATCGAATTTGTGGAAAATTTTGAGGTTACCCCGGGTCTACTACATTTGTACCTTAATACCTGATAAACATGATAAAGCTTATGAAAACCATAAGAAAACTTTCAAATCTTGATGAAAAATCTCTTGTCCAATAATAACCAAATGGCATTTGCCATTGAAAGTAGAGTGAGGGTTTTGTCAGACACCCTTTTAAATACAATTTTCTGCCAAAAAATCTTCTTTGTTTTAAAAAGAAAAGGTGAAATGTGGAACTTCAAATAATATTTCATGTAAAAAAGATTAGTTATGAAGAAAATTACATACTAGTATGATTGAATGGATGTTGGTGGATATTTTTTTCATCCACCACAAGTCACATACAGTGATCTTCTTCAAAGCATGTGGAAGTCATGCTGATCACTTTACACGGTTCAATTAGCCAATGGTATTTGTTGTTACATTGACTACTTCCGACTTGATGAGTTTATTATCGGACAGCGTGAAGGGGAAAGACCACAATAAAAATATGCATGGGCTTTCCACATACCCCTGTCAAACATCATAAGTAGAGGATTCTACCCTGTCGGAACTACCCTTTTTTGTCCGATAAATGGCACACTTAATCTAGCTCAGGTGGCTACTGAAATATCCTGCAATTTTGGTTGACAGTATAGTACCTGGCTAGGAAAATTATTCTCTTATCCGATGTGACATCACAGAGCTGGGTCAGATCTGTCGATTTAGCTTGTAACATCCCAATATACAAATGTAGGCGGTGACGCTATAAAAGCTATTTAAAAAATCAATAATTTAATTGGCAGTATATTTGGTGTTATGATAATTATGATCTTGAAATTCAGATATGATGTTAGTATTAATGTTCCAAATGTATATTGCATGTTTCATTAAAATATCTTGAAAAATGAATGAATAAATCAAAGTTGAAGTTACATAGATACAAAAGGTAATTTGAAAGTGTCCAGATGTCCGGATTAGAGAATTGGCTAGGCTACTAAATTCTGTTTGCCAAGGCCCAGCTGGCCACTTTACAAATATCGCAAATGTTTGTATCTGGACTGTCAGTGGGCCAGCTTGGACAAATTTTAAAGCTTATATGTTAGGCAGTGCATGAGTAGCCCACAGACTGTGTTTCCATGCTTCTGGTTATTGAATAAAAAAGGAGTATTTTCCCAGTTAATTTTGCCATTATTAATTCAACTGGTATATCAATGGATTCAGGATCAAATTGACTGACAAAGTGTTCTTAACCCCACCGCAAATTTAGCGCCTGTCCCAAGTCAGGAATATGTTGGTAATTGGCTTGTCCCTGTCTTCTTATAAATTTTTAGATTCTTGATATTTGGGTTATTGGATGTGGTTTGTTTCCATTGATTTATTCACTTTTTTACCTTTTTAGGGCCATATAGGGCTTGCTATTTGGTGTGAGGTTCCTCACTGTGTTGAAGACTGTACGGTGACCCCTAGATGCTTTGTT
>MJUU01039617.1:2745-28891 GCA_002080025.1 Modiolus philippinarum
CCCCCCATTTTTCTTTTCTAGATTGTGTTCATGGAGTTAGTAGTCTACCTGTATGGGTTTTATTCGTATGTTTATTCTACGATAGGGAAACGGGACAGAGAAAGGGGAGGTTTGGGTACCCATAAACCGGTTTAACCCTACCGCTGGCTTTTGCTAGTGCCGGTACCAAGTCCGGCTGTCCCGAGTTCCTATCGTTGTTTATGTTTGTCTTTTGTATTTTTATTGTGGGTTTTTCTTGTGCAGT
The DNA here is from genome assembly GCA_002080025.1 of Modiolus philippinarum. Classification (NCBI taxonomy): domain Eukaryota; kingdom Metazoa; phylum Mollusca; class Bivalvia; order Mytilida; family Modiolidae; genus Modiolus; species Modiolus philippinarum. Next base: position 2,990 of record MJUU01039617.1, read on the forward strand.
TCCTATTTACTTTCTGGCATGTGGCTATGTTTTTCGGCCATTGTAGATGTTTCCTGTTATCTTTTTTATTCCATTAAACGATACTCCAGAAAAACCCTCATGATCAGTGATATATCCGTTGTTGGACAGTGTCTCCATGTCAACATTAGATATTCAAAAACTGATCAAAGAGGCAAAAATGTTGTTTTAATTTTATCCCCATTGAAACGGCCTGAAACATCTCCTGTTCTTTCTATCAGATCTTACGTAGCTGTTAGGCCAAAATCAATACCATACTTATTCTGCCATATGTCTGGTGCACCATTGACACGCTACCAGTTTTGTGCTGTCCTCAAAAAATCAATCCAGTTTTAAGGCTTAGATTCAAACAAATATAAATCCCATTCATTTAGAATTGGAGCGGCTACCCAATGTGCTATGAATGGTATGAATATTTCTATATGAGTATATATTTCTCAATTAATCCGTTACGCTAGAGCATGTAGTCACTATCAAGATTTTTTTAAACGACACAGATGTTTAATTCGTAAACTTTTAAATCAGGGCTTCGAGAAATGCAGATTAATAGTTTTTCTGAAGAAATTTATTGGACGATATCCAGATTTGATTGATAAATATTCAATTCCTATTTCCAATTTTATTGAAGACGGTTTTGTTTAAGTTTTGGCTTCTTCCTTGATGTTTCTCTCTTTTTGCAACTGTAGTGTGATCTGTGCACCGAGCGACAAAAATATTTTACCTGTATGAGACTAGGCTTGTACATCGAACGACAAAAACATTTATCTATTAGAGAAAAATTCTAGGTTTTGACAGGATCCGAGGCACACCACTAATTTGGCCTCCCATTGACTCGTATTTTAAATTCCGGGATTTCAAAAATTCCAATAATATAGAAATGAATTTTCCCATGTGCGGGAACTTGTTTTCCGGTATCAGATCACCAACACGATAAAATAAATACATTTAAACCATATGTTGTATGTCAAATAAGAAAATAAAATTGAATTGAAACGTTCCGGTTAATTTTGTGCATAGTCGAAACAGAGAATTTTCGGCATTTGGTCGTATTTCATTCGATCCGTTCTAGCTTGTTATGCAACTTAATCATGTTTTTTCAACTGCTCTTTGCTCTCCGTCATTCACGTAGAAATATCTATGATCTTGCTGATTATTATTTGTATCAATTGGCTGGAGTCGCTACAAATGAAAAGGCACTATTTTTATAGTACTATTTTAACCCACCATTTTATTTATAAAATGCCCGTTCCAAGTCGGGAATATGACGGCTTGCCAAAAATGTTCTGTGTCGGATTGTGTTCCCCTGATTCAGTCGAATGTTATACGGATTTTCCTTACTGGTCTCTTCCTTTGATCGATTCTGACTTTTGTTGTCACTTTCATAATTGATACAATAAAAAATATGGGCAGATGGAAGTCAAGCTCATACAGCAGGTATATCAGATTTTCACAAGAAATGTTTATCAAAAGTTAATCCCAACATTGACATTTTACTCAAGTGTTAATTTACATGTTTCATAACAGATGTATGGATTTTTGGGTCTTCTATAATTTACTGGGCACAGAAAAGGGCCAAAAGGTATTAGACCAAAACGTAGGTTTAGGAAGCAACAATATTAAGCTAACTTGGATAGGCAGAAGGGGGATGAAATGGAGAGACCTTAAAACAATTTTTTTATTCTGAGCTTGAATCAAATGCTCCTCCCTCTGTTATAATTATGCATTTAGGTGCCAATGATTTGACATCTGTCAGAGCTAGCACCCTTTATACCCAGATCAGAAGGGATATTTCTGAATTTGCTAGGTTTTGCGAGAAAACAGTATTTATATGGTCAGACATGCTCCCACGTTTGTTCTGGAAGGGTGCTAATAACATTAAAAAGATTGAGCTTAAAAGGAAAAGGGTCAATCGCGAAGGACGAGAGGCATGCTTGAGAGCAGGTGGGCGTTTTATCAAGCATATAGTCGATCACAGAGCACCAAATTTATATTTTGATGATGGCATTCATATGAATGACCTTGGTAATGATATTTTTCTACACGAACTACAGGGTGCGCTTAAGACTTTTATATCCACAAATGTATGGTTCTTTTAAATACGCATTAATATACAACCAAGAAAATTGTGAGCTCTTAATTCTCAAATTTTTGGTGGGGAATTTTTAAATTTGTTAATACAAATTTAAGTGGCTGGATTCTGGCACTCTTTAATTATTTTAGACCTTTCCTGGCATTTTTTCCCTGGGAGGTGATATTGCATGAACTATTTTTTCCTTATTTCTTTTGTGTGGCCTCTAAGGGTAGGCATGCTGCTGCAGTGACCTCAAAGGGTGGGTCAAAAGCTTATGACCTCTAAGGGTAGGTCAAAATGTTGTGACCTCTAAGGGTAGGTCAAAATGCTCGCTATGACCTCTAAGGGTAGGTAAAAAAATTTGCTATGACCACTAAGGCTAGGTCAAAAGTTTGGCTCACGATGACCACTAAGGGTAGGTCAAAAATTATATGACGTCAAAAGGTTTTAGTTTTGAAGATTGCATTGCTGTAGGATTTCCCTAGGATGCCATTATTCAAAACATTTTAATTTGCCAGGGTCTAGCCACTTGCTGCGGCCTTTCGGCCACCTCACCCCTATGTATTTTTATTACAAATTAAAGTATCTAAATTTTATACATGTTTATGTAAATTTATATCAGCTGATCAGGGTGTTCATAAAGCGTATCACTTGCCATCCATCGTTACTCTATAATATAGTGTATCAACTGCTGTCTGTCAATTGTGTATCACTTGATATCTGTCGTAACTCTATCACTTCTGTCGTACTTATATTAGACTACCTTTTGGACGTACATGTGCACGGGATTTGTGGGTCAAGTATTGGGAGTATATGTTGTGAGAGACAAGCACAATTTTCAAATTAATAAATTTTATCCCTATGAGATAAAGTGATTTAATTTTAAATTGTGGATTTGAGTTGTTCCCCTTTGGTCAAGAAAGATTAAATAGTTAACCTTAAACATTCGTTAGGCATGAGATGTTTCACTCTCAAAATATGTGAAACCTTACCTTCGCAACAGGAAATGCTGAGGCTGCAATTTGCGACTAAGCTTGTAGTCTTTATTCCGTCGGCCAGTTGCCACGTGGAACCCAACCAGTTAACACGCATACTGTAGACGTACCATTAGTTTTGCAATAATTTCAATTCCCTCCCACCCCCCCCCCTTTTGTGTAGTTGTGAAAAACAAATTGATTATTCTGTAGTAGTTTTAGTTGTGTGAATGGCATTGCTATTGGATTTCCCTAGGATGCCATCATAGTTTACATGTATATTGTATGCATGTGTATATTGTTTATATTTATTTGAACTGTTTACTGCTGTTAAGAATGTATACTTTCAGATTGCTGGTCGGAGTTGCATTAGCAGGGAACTAGATCTAGATGATGTTTACTGACATTTACGATTGATGAAGTGTTAAACGAGAAAATCAACAATTGGATACGGTGACAAGAGAGCATGCTGTTATTGATGTCTGTAGACATTGACTTTAAACAATATATTCATCATCGGTGGACATTAATTTTACACTACACAGGAATGACTTTGAGATAAAAAAAAATCCATTTTTTTATATATCAAGGACTCGAGTTAATAGTTCCCTTGTAAAAGATAATGCAACAATTTAAAGCTCTTGTCGTAGCAATCGTGTTGGCTGGATTCTGGCACTCTTTAATTATTTTAGTACTTTAATTTTTCACCTTGCCTGGCATTTTTTCCCTGGGAGGTGATATTGCATGAAATATTTTTTCCTTATTTGTTTTGTGTGGCCTCTAAGGGTAGGGATGCTGCTGCAGTGACCTCAAAGGGTGGGTCAAAAGCTTATGACCTCTAAGGGTAGGTCAAAATATTGTGACCTCTAAGGGTAGGTCAAAATGCTCGCTATGACCTCTACGGGTAGGTCAAAAAATTTGCTATGACCTCTAAGGGTAGGTCAAAAATTTTGCTCGCTATGACCTCTAAGGGTAGGTCAAAAATTATATGACGTCAAAAGGTTTTAGTTTTGAAGATGGTATTGCTATAGGATTTCCCTAGGATGCCATTATTCAAAACATTTTAATTTGCCAGGGTCTAGCCACTTGCTGCGGCCTTTCGGCCACCTCACCCCTATGTATTTTTATTACAAATTAAAGTATCTAAATTTTATACATGTTTTTGTAAATTTATATCAGCTGATCAGGATGTTCATAAAGCGTACAGTAGGGTGCAGACATAACCTCTCGTCCAAGTTAACTTGGGGAGCAGTCATGAGAACAGTCCTAAGTTAACTTGAAGTTAACTTGGAGCAGTCATAGAATCCTGACTGCTCTGACCAGTCATAGAGCCCTGACTGTTCTGACCAGTCATAGAGCCCTGACCGCTCTAACCTGTCATAGAATCCTGACTGCTCTGACCTGTCATAGAGCCCTGACTGCTCTGACCAGTCATAGAGCCCTGACCGCTCTAACCTGTCATAGAATCCTGACTGCTCTGATTAGTCGTATAGCTCTAAAACAATACAAGAACTGTGAATACTCAAAATTTAATACAGCGATGGATACGTCCCACATTCCCTACCACGCGCACACGATTCATACAACGAACGCAAAACTTTTTCACACGTTGAGTGTGCAAATTTTCTTCAATTTTGCCATAACCTTATCAGAACTTTCAGAAAACAGTTACTTCTATGTACTCGAAAATTGTAATACTGTAAATTTCCATCATTTTGTAAAATTAAATAAATAAATAAACAAAACTGAAAAAAAACCAGTCCTGTAGTTAATAAAATATCCTGCAAACAGCCACAAACATCACATATAAGAAGAGGTGCATATTTCACTTTCACGTTAAAATACAACTTAATTGTTATAATTTAACCTTAAATATATAAGAAAAAGCAGATTTTCTTCATTCGATATCGATGCCTGCAAAACTTCAACTTTCTGTTATTTAACCTAAAATATATATTAAGAAAAAGCAGATTTTCTTCATTCGATATTATATCGATGCTCGCAGTGCTTCAACTTTCTTATATTTAACCTAAAATATATAACAAAAGGCAGATTTTCTTCATTCGATATTATATCGATGACCGCAATACTTCCGCTTTCTATTATTTAACCTAAAATATATAAGAAAAGGCAGATTTTCTTCATTCGGTAACAAGACGTTCCGGCCTTACGACAAATCCGTCCCTGCCTATCCGGCCCTAAACTTTCCGGCCTCATTCCAATCCGGCCCTGTTTTAAAAGTAGATCGGGCCTTACGATAATATATGTATCACTGTTGTTTTCCGCGAAAATTCGTTATAAGAAGTAGAATTTGTTTTTGCCATATGAAAAATTCAACTTCATATGCCAATTTTTTACCTTGGAAGATGAAAAGCAAACTCATGTCCTGAAGTTTTAGTGTTATATTTAGCATGTTTGCGTATCGTGCCTATGGTTTTTTTTTATCTCTGGTGTTCTCATATTTGCCGTGAATTTGGACTCTGATTTATTTAATCCACTTGAATTTGTTCTTTCGGCATTCTCAGTCTGCAATTGTTTCTTAAATATAGGTATTGCTAACATTTCAAATAAAAATAAACTTGGTACATAGTTCAAAGGCTATCCCTCACTGTACGATTTCGTAAATGGTTAAAACTCCTTCGTTCCTATATTCTGCAGCAATTTTTTATGACAAATTTCCAATAAATGCAACGATATAAGTCTGAACAAAAAATATTACGACTTCCTATCTCCGATATCATGACAAAACTGGACAAAACAACGATATAGTATCAATTACATGTAACAATACAGGGACGGATATTATATCAATGCCCACAATACTTCAACTTTCTGTTCTGTAACCTTAAACATATAACAAAAGGCAGATTTTCTTCATTCGTTTTATATCGATGACTGCAATACTTCAACTTTCTGTTATTTAGCCTAAAATATATAAGAAAAGGCAGATTTTGTTCATTCGATATTATATCGATGCCCGCAATACTTCAACTTTCTGTTATTTAACCTAAAATATATAAGAAAAGGCAGATATTCTTCATGAATAGTATATAAGCCCAAAACATGTGATGCTCTATATGTTAATATGCCCGTTAATATGTTAATATTTTTTAAAGTTGTAAAGTTGCAGTTGTTAATATCAATATTATCTTTCAAAAAACAGAAATGAGGGGACAGTTGATTTTCTTGGGCGATTTTGTAAATAGATAATTTAATCTTGATCCCAGCTGGGACTTCTATTAATCCCAGGTCCCAGAGAGAAAAAAATATTTTAATCCTACTTGTCGTGGAAATAAATAATTTATTTGTTCGAAATTTTCATGAAAATAAATAATTTTTCTAGGCAAAGAAAACGGGGAAATATATCTATAAAATGTGGTCTTTTGAATGAAAGTAGTAAATGCACGTTACACGATACACGCACTCGCTTTACACGACGAGTGCACACGATGAGCGCTAATTGGGAATGTTGAACGTTTCCATTGCTTTTAACATAAAAGCAGTCAGGGCTCTCTGACAGGTCAGAGCAGTCAGGATTCTATGACTGGTTAGAGCAGTCAGGGCTCTATGACCAGAACAGGTTAGAGCAGTCAGGGCTCTACGACCAGAACAGGTAAAAGCAGTCAGGATTCTATGACCAGAACAGGTCAGAGCAGTCAGGGCTCTAGAACAGTTCTAAAGTTAACTAAGAGTAGCTTTTATGACTGCTCTATGACTGGTCTAAGTTAACTTGAAAACGGTCCTAAGTTAACTTAGAAGAGCTTTATGGCTGGTTCAAGTTAACTTAGCGAGAGGTTATGTCTGCACCCTACTGTATCACTTGCCATCCATCGTTACTCTATAATATAGTGCATCAACTGCTGTCTGTCAATTGTGTATCACTTGATATCCGTCGTAACTCTATCACTTCTGTCGTACTTATATTAGACTACCTTTTGGACGTACATGTGCATGGGATTTGTGGGTCAAGTATTGGGAGTATATGTTGTGAGAGACAAGCACAATTTTCAAATTAATTAGCATTACGATTGAAACAAATCAGTTATAGTAATACACAAATAAACATAACCTTTCAATCAGTTGCAGGGGGTGTGTCTTTCGGGGGTACTGTTTACACATAAGTACGAGAAATACAGTGTCATTTCGTGAGGAATATGAGTATAAAATTTTTCCTGCACATTGCTTTTGTATCAATTTCACAAAACAAGGTAAATAATTACATTCCAGTACGACAGCATGTGAAATAAAAATCGGAAACAAGTTGTAAGAAAATCACCCTGTGCAAGCCTCAAATAACTCACGTGGTTGCGTTGTTATACGCATCAACAACTGAGTACAATAACTTTTCGCGCAAAAACACCGTTGATTGTAAGAATTGCAGGAACCAATCAACGTTTACAAAATACGCCACATAGAAGACAAATGTATATTATAGTCAGCACCTCATAAGCATCATTAATGCCAAGTTCTGTTCAAATCCATCCAGTGGTTTTCATGGTTAATTTCATCACCTGCTCATTAAAGGCTTTATTTACTAATAATTCTAACATTAAGCAATCTATGAAGATGAAAAACTACTTCAACATTCATGTCAGCAGATTTTTTTCTTTTCTTAAGGTATTTCGGGCTAAGGGGGGGCGTTAACAAATTACAAAGCTTAAGTTTAACAAAAAGGGGGTTTGGTCTTGGGGCTTTTCTCGCCCTTTATTTACAAAACATATCTGATTTCTTTTCTAAATCTTTCTCAAGTCCATGTTGTACTTATCGATTATCTTCTCTATTTCTTCTGTTCTTTCTTTTGAGTAAAAGAAGTTATCTGGATGGCGTATGTCATACCAGTGGTCATGACTTCTTTTGATGTCGCTGTAGATGTCTTCATCTTTTTTCTTTGTCACTTCTTTGTAGGCTTTCAGCGTTGTCGAATATACCAACAGATAGCTGTCTCTTTCTGGTATCTCGAGTATGTATGTACTCTGTGGTTTATCTAGAGTTATTTTCTTTACTTCTAATTTCTTTCCATCTTTGATGGTTTTAACAGGAGACGGTGTTTTCCATTTCTCGGTACTGGTGTTGGTGTGTACCAGTTGTCTTTTCGCTACCATCTTGATTCTGTCGACTTCAGCATGCGGGACATCTGGTTCTTCCGAGATGCCCTCGGCGCCTAATGGTTCAGCGGTATCAGTTCCAATCTTTTCCGGTTGTTGTTGTCTCCACATTCAGACTGCTCGCTTTCTGTAACGTGGTCAATATCTATGCCGCTGGATTCATCTAAGGCGGTTGTCTCAGCTTGTCGTTGTTGCTTCCGGGCGATGAAATCTTCAAGGCGTTTTGTTCCTTTCCTTTCGAGATTTCGATGATCTTTTCCGTTGGGTTTGTTGCCTCTCTGGTATAACTGGTACATCTACTTTGGTGGCGTTGCCCCATCTTACAACTAACTTGTATCGTCCATTCCTGGCGGATAAATCCCAATTGGCGGCTTGATCTTCAAGTAAGTCCAGAATGGAGAAGACATCCACAGTCAAAGTCGACCGTGACTGATTACTACTCATCAGGCCTGTCATACAATTAACCTGGAGGCATTGGTGGCATGTTTATCGCTTGTGATTCAAACAATAAATTTTTATATCTTTCTTCTTTGCTGACAGTTAATAATCATGTCAGCAGATGCCATTTTGTACACAATATGTTTATATAGGAAAATCATTATGACATGAAATAAGGTAAAGATTAAGAAAGTATTTTTGCAAAAAATTGCAGAAAGTTGCACAAAAACACTGTTTTTGCTCTTAATTATGGAAGAAATAATTTTACTTATGAAGTAGTAGCAGGGAATTTCTCTAAAGCTTAAAAGAGAAAAATCAACCAAAGAAGATTTGAACACAGGAATTAAAGGGAAATAACCAATAAACCATATGGCATTGGGGAAAAAAATGGTGAAAAACGGCCAATAAATCATACACAGCCCTTTGGATTTTCTTCAAAATTTCAGTATATAGATCTTGATATGCTGAACATTTTTTTATATACACTTCTCCTCTATCTGTTACAGTTTTTGAAATAAAAAATAAACATTTTCCCATAGGGTCAAATGGTAAACTAAGTTCCCCACTGGTAACCATCTTGAAAGAGGCAGGAGAACTTGACCAAGTTCAATAAAACGTAGTCCTTAACATGCTGAACACTTTTGCAATTTAAACTTGACCTCTATCTCAAAGCATTTTTGAAATAAAGGACAAAAAGTAAAAAAATCACGAAAAATGTGACCAATAAAGGACCACAACTCATATATAGGTACTTGGATTTTCTTCAAATTTATGCATGTGGGTAGATCTTAACATGCTGAACATTTTTACAATTTAAACTTAACCTCTATCTGTTATAGTTTTTTTAATAAAAAATAAAAAAACATCAAAATTTTGAAAAAATTACGGAAAAAGGGCAATAACTCTTTAGACGGGTTATCTGATTTTCTTCAAAATTTCAGCATGGGTAGATCTTCTCATGCTGATCATTTTTACTCCAAGTCAGATTTTTGATATCTGTGACGGTTTTTGAGTTATTTGCCAAAAACTGTAATTTACCCCTATGTTCTATTTTTAGTAACGGCAGCCATGTTGTTTGACCTAAGACATACAAAATAACAAATTTGAAACTAGATACCCTAGTGATGATTCAGTTAAAGTTTGGTTCCATTTGACCCAGTGGTTTCAGAGGAGAAGATTTTTGAAAGTGAGCTAACGACGGACGGACGACGGACGGACGACGGACGCCAAGTGATGGCAATATCTCACCCTTGCATAGCCAGGTGAGCTAAAAATTGTTTAAATATTTATCGGAAATGCTGCAATGTGTTTTGTAAGAGTGTAACTTTTTTTTCACGTGACACCTTTCGGCCTCACAACAGAACCGGAAACCAGTACATCAGTAGTCAGTTGCGTTCTTTCACCTGTCTGATGTAAATAATGGAATAAACCTACAATACATCACATATTTTGAAAGGTAAATATATAAATATGATGTATTCTTAATTGCTATTTTTTCCTTACTTTTTCTGCATTCCATATTTAAAAATGTTATTTCTGTGAAAAAACAAAAATTCTCAGACTTGTATAAATATATAAACGTGTTAGTTTATAATTTGTTGCTTAAGGTAGTATTTTCAGTCGTAAAATTGATTTATAAGCTGTGAAAATTTACATATCTTAAAATGAATTATATACATATACCCAAAGGCGAGTTTGTATTATCTTAAAATTTTCAAAACGGTAAATTTTGTTGAAGTGGTAATGTTTTATTTGACTCAGTATAATACAGACATTTTTATCACGATCAACGCAATACAGTATGTTGAATAAATTTTAGGAAATTTCAAAAATAGCAACTGGTAGGTCAGGCCTACGAAAGGAAAAAAAAGGGGGTGTACTAGTGGTGTTCCAGAAAAAAGGGGATTGCAGTCGATTTTTTAAATTCCTCTTTTTTCATTATGCATGTAATTTAAATGTTTTTCCAGAAAAAGAAGGGTTTCCCTCTGGATCCGCCAATGAGTACTGATGCATGGGTATTACAACTGAGCTAACCAGTTCATATTTTGGTAGGATTGTGGTGTTTTTGATATCTATAAAGGTTTCGATGTACGCTCTCTAAATGCTAAACAACAATGCATTTTTGATACCAGAAAGGATCGCAGAACTAAACATGGCTCTAAGGTGTAGGAGGAATTCCGTTATTACGACAGCTACATATGTAAACAATGATTTGACGTAAATATTTTGTTGATGTACAATAAATATTCAGTAGACATCACCAGAAGGACGGGGGTCTACATGGTGTAGTCTTGTAGTGCTTTAAAATAATTACCAGAGGGTCGTTTGTTGTTAGATTAGGTTAAGCAACATGCAAGTCTTCAAAATAATATATTTATGTGAAAAAGAAATAAGCAAAATAATCGACACCGGATCCAACCTTTAAAGAAAAGTTGGAACAGACTTTTTCGCCACTCTCTTGTCAATTTTCGCCTTAATTCTGTACGAAATAATTTTTCCGCAAAAAAGGGGCTCCAACCGCTGAAGCCCCTAAATGAATCTATGAGTATATAGTCCCCATATCCCGTGTCAGAACAATGGAACGTTGCTCTGATTAGACTTGAGATCCGTATGAAGGTCAGATGTACTTTAAAAGCGGCAACTTTACATTAGCAGGAATGCACGTGTTTTGAACAATCATACATGGCGACTTCGGGACGAGGATCAACAATAAAAGCGTTGTTCCATTGCTTTGTTTTACTCTTTGTCTCATATGCATTTACTCCATATCTTTTCATTGTTTTATGTATGTGTACACGTACTAACGCAAATAAGTATATTCCAATAGATCATAGAACGTTCGAATTATCAATTTTCACAAAATAGACAAAAGTGATATTGGCAGTAATATGATGATTTTTTCGTTTCGAAAAAAATATTCGATTTTTGAAAATGTTCCTGTTTATAATTAAGTAACTGAGGGAATTTTCTTTTGAATTGTGAAACCTGTTGTTTATAGATATATGTTATAATTTGTCACTTTAAGTTGTGATATCTTTAATTGTTTAAGATTGTTCAATAGAAGAGTTCTGGCCACGATATAGCTGAAGTATTGTTGAAATTGGTGTAAAACATCAATCAATCAATCAATCCACTTGTTCAGTGCATTTAAAATATTAATAATAGCCTAAAGGGGATGTTGCGGAGGCAATTCCCTCAACATAAGAATCGAACCGCTTCTATTGAAATTACTCTCTCTTTGAATTTGTAATGTCAGAAATAAAATAAAAAAGTTTTTGAAAATATTCTGAAATCAATTGTAGCCTAAAATCGTATCTTCTGTGAAAAAAATAAAAGAATAATATAAAATCAGTTAAGCCAAACCCAATTAAGATTTCATTACTATAATTATTTTTTTTTCTCAATAGCAATAAGAAGCATTTCTAGGTCTACCTAGTATTCACTATTAGAGAGCCCATTTAGACCCTCAGTTATGTTGGTACTGTTGCCAAAAGATATATATGACGCTTATGTCTATAATTTACCTACATCATTTCTTTTGATACATTGTTCATGCACGAAATATCTTGTTTATTGTTTTCTATTATTAGATTTGACGTTTCTCATTATGCATAATGGTTTTTATCTTATGTATAAGATATAATGCGTAGTTTATGACTTTTAGTTATGAGTTATGTAAGAAATTATTTATATCATAAGTATATATTAAACAGAAGGACAGATGATAATCTACACACTTCATCTGAAGGACAAGAATGTGTCACGGAAAAGGGGGGAGGGGGGACTTAATATGTAAGAAGGTACGGATCCGCGGCCCAGGTTAGAAATAGATAATAAGGTTAAATATATCAACATGTCTTAATATGTACTTTGTACATATCAACAGGTTGCAAATCTTAACGCATTTCACTAACCAAAATGAAAATGTAAAGAACAGCGTGTGAAAATACAGGGACTACTGATTGTATTGTCCGTCATCTTGATGCCACCACAAGGCACGCAATTCTTGATACACCGTACCGGATATTGGTACTACCGAAGCGGACGATTGATATTACACTTAGTATGAGTGAACGTGAAAAGTCGCACTTTTATTATATTTCTTCCAAATATTTGTGACCAGAAATATGTGTGGTGATCGACAGGATAAAATTAGAGTTCATTATAGTCGTATATAAACATAGAATAAAGCAAGTAAATAAAAATTATAGATGAAAACACGTCGCCTAGTACCGCCAAGATGTCCCAACAGGATATTTTTTTTATTCAAAAGCAAATGATTTCAGGCATGTTGTGTTGAAAAAACACACCCTTTAGTTCAATAATTTCTCCCTTCGATTAAGCAAATCCATGTCTCAACAGCTGGTTATGTAACTTAAATCACGAAAACAAAATTATGAAAGAGTACGGCGACTTGTCTATTATCTGGAATATTCTACTTTCATATTTTTGTTTTCGTGTTTTAAGTTACATAACCAGCTGTCGAGACATGGATTTGCTTAGTTATAATTTAAGGGTGAAATTATTGAACTAAATGGTGTGTTTTTTGGAGCAAAATACGCCTAAAATAGTTTGCTTTTGAAGAAAAAAACATCCCGTTGGGACATTTTGGCGGTACTAGGCGACGTGTTTTCATCTCTATTTTTTTTTATAATTACTTGCTTCGCGCTATGTTTACACGACTATTAAATTTATCCTGTCGATCATCATTCACATTTCTGGTCACAAATATTAATAAGAAATATAACAAAAGTACGATTTTTCACGTTCACTCATGCTAAAGTAATATCAATCGTCCGCTTCGGTAGTACCAATATCAATATCCTGTGTCGTTCCCATACGGATTGATAGGACTTCTGTTCTAGATACGTCTCGGTCAACGCTACATCCAAACAGAAGTCCAATTGGCACTAATTGTGCCCCTCTCCTCGCAGACTTATTTTTATATTATTACGAGGCTGAATTTCTTCGGGGACTCGTAAAAGATCATAAGATAAATAAGATGCTAGATCCTTCAATCCCACTTATTCATTTCCATCAATAACGCTTCTTTTGCTAAATGGATCCCATTAATATATCAACCAGAACAAGAGATAAAGGAAACAACGCAACTTAAACCACTTTCTCTACATCTTTTTGGACTTACATCTCGAATTTGACGAAAATGGCCATCTCAGTACTAAACTTTATGACAAAAGAGACATTAATTTCAAAATGACCCATTTCTCTAACATGGACAGTAATATTCCAGTTTCTCCTGCTTACGGATTGTATGTTTCATAGTTGATTCGCCAAGTTTCGCTAGAGCTAGCACAAATTATGCAGACTTTCTTATTATACATAGTTATCTCCGTGACCACCTTATTAATCAAGGATTCAAAAAATTCCGTCTCATACCATGATAAAAAAGGTTCTTCAATACATATCAGTCCCTTGTTGAAAAAAATTTCGGTCAGAACTCTGATTCAAGATTCTTTTTTTACTTAGTACTGGGATGATCATTTCTTTTAACTGTCTACGACCTTTCAAAAGCAATTGCCGTCGAGTTGCTACCGGTCACTACAGCAATGGAAAGGGGGATTGTCGCGCCATAAAATTGGTTTAACCAACCATTTCATTTAAAATGCATGTACCAAGTCAGGACTATTGCAATCGACAGTTGTTTGCCAGTGCTTTTGTTATTTGTGTTGTCATATTTATCACACTGTTCTTTGTCGATGTTTTATGTTACAGATTTTCCGTTGTGATATTTGTACAAAGAGATAAATATGTGTTTTTCAAACTTTCACCTTGGTCTTGTTTGAGGGTTAGAGAAATTACATGTACCATTGATTTTAATTGGTTTTGTCTTAGGATTACCAATCAGCCAAAACAGATCTTTCACAACGGTATTCTTCACAAACATAACTTGATCTCTGATAATCTGATCTTTGATTTGCACTGAAGAGACATTAGTTTTCGACATGCGTATATGCGGAAACTAAATTCATATTAACTTCGGTATTTTGTTATTTTTTTACTTAATGCTGAGATAAACAAGTCACTTACGACCTGTCAAAGGCAGTTATTGTTGAGTTGATTCTGAACAGGGGTTGCTTGGCGCCATAAAACCGGTTAAAACCACCATTTAAAATGCCTTTAACAAGTCAGGACCATTGCAGTCAACAATTTTCCGTTGGTTCCCCCCGGACTTCGGCTATTGACAACTCTGGTCGGTAATTTTGTTATTACCCCCATTTCTTCAGTTAGATCTTAAGGTGTCTTTTGTCTCCAACAATAGTATTTTTTAATTGATTGGATATCAATTATAATAGTTTCTAGGAACTAGGAAAATCCGACTGAAACTGACAGTTGTAAGAAAAAAAGGGATAATACCTTGACGTTTTCTTGTTTATGAACATTTCATAACATTCATGTAATAGACGAATTTCCAATTTCATTTTATGAATGAATTGCTCCGATTGACCTGGGGTCAATCGGAGTAAATTGCGTCACGTAATATTGTGACGTCCGAAAATTATATTGTGACGTCAAAATTTTCCGGGAAAATTCACCAATTGGAAACTCGTCTATTAATTTATTATATTGATACCTTTCCTATTTAGAATTTGCTAATTTGTTCTCTATCAGCTTTTACACATTTTTTCGGTTCATGGATTTCTAACTGTTTTGATTTAATCTGTACTGATGAGACATACGTTGTCGAAATATGCATATGCAAAACCTGATCAATTTTGTTTCGTGCTCAAGCACATGCATATGTTTATTTCACGTAAGACGAAAGGGCTTCAAACTAAACTTGATATATTTTATGGGTACTGTAAGAATTGGTGTCTTGAGGTAAACCCCAGTAAAACCAAAATTATCATTTTTAACAAGACTGGACGTCTTCTTGTTGAGGATTTTTTTGTTGGAACAGACAAAATTGAATGTGTTAAATGTTGCAAATATTAAGGTATTTTAATAAGTAATACAGGTAAATATCATGAAACTAGAAAATCCTTGTATGATAAAGGTCTAAAAGCATGTTTCAAATTATATAGAGACTTGAGATGCACTTCACCTCCCATCAAGTTCATTTTGCACATATTTGATCATACTATAAAACCATTGATTTTATATGGATGTGAAAACTGGGGTGTTATCCAAATTACCGAAAAGAGGAAGAAAATGTCTCTATTTTATATTTTTAAAGACTGGGAACATGAGAAATTAAATATGAAATTTTGTAAATATATTCTAGGAGTTTCAAAATCCTGCTCAAATATAGGTGAATAAAAGGATATGGAGTAAATGCACATGAGACAAAGTCTCTACAAATACATGGTAAAAAACAAGCAAAGGAACAACGCTTTTATTGTTGTTCTTCATCTTGAAGTCACCATGTGTTTTATCAGAATTAGGACGTTTTCCATTATACATTGATGTTCTTAATAATTTATTTATGTATTGGCACAGACTTGAAAATATTAAATACTAGTAACTCTTACACTGAATATAAACAGATGGGAGTTGTTGACAGTTCCTGGTATGCTAACATCCTTTTTCTTGGCAGTAAATTAGATTTAGATTTAGATGTATGCAAAAGGATGACTAAGGGGAAGTTTAAATCTCTTCTGAAAAAAAAAACACATAAAAAAGAATTTTTTGGATCATTGGAAAGAAATTAAAAGCAGCTATTCGCAGGAACAAAGAAAACTACATTTAAGTATAAAAATATGTTTGAATTTGAGAAATATTTATATAGTATAAATAATGAAAAACGTCATTGTACGTCAAAATTTAGATTAAGCAACCATGGTCTACATATAGAAAGTGGTCGTTATGAGCGTATTAGGGACAATTTAGGCAAACTCATAATATTACCCCGACAGGACAGAAATTGTTTAATTTGCAATTCTGGTCTAGTTGAGTAAGAGACAAGTTTTTAAAAGAATTATTTAATCTCAATCCAAATTTAGCTTTGTTACATTTTAAAAATCTATTTATATGGATTATGTCCAACAAAGATTTTCATATTATCAATAACTTAAATGAATATCTAATTTCATTATTTACTTGCAGAAAAGAAAAAAAATAAAGTAGAAATGTATTTTTTATTGAATTGAATACTGACTCCCTCTTCATTGTTTTCTTATATATATATTTTTTTCTTCTTCATTTTTTATACCAATTATTATAATCAGTGTGAATGGTATTATAGATGTTTATGATGTCTGAGAGCTGAATGTATGTTGTAATTGATTATATGCTCTTTATGGGCCCTTTGATTAGGTTAATAAAATATTCTTAATTCTTAATTCTTATACATTCACAAACAAAAATGTGGTATTTACACATAAAACATTAAGTGTTGCCCTCTATCGTTTTCATCAGGACATACAAAGTGTTTGTCGAAATTTGTTGTGAAATGTTAAGATATCATTCACAGTAACCTCGGTATTTAGTTATTTGTTTAGTTTCGTTTTTACATTTCTGGTTCTATTGATACTGTGATTGTGATGGGACGTTTAACTTGCTTGAAATGCTAAGTTATGGCTTAAAAGTCACTCGCCAAGTAATGTTTTAATCAAATTGGTATATTTCNAAATTTTCCGGGAAAATTCACCAATTGGAAACTCGTCTATTAATTTATTATATTGATACCTTTCCTATTTAGAATTTGCTAATTTGTTCTCTATCAGCTTTTACACATTTTTTCGGTTCATGGATTTCCAACTGTTTTGATTTAATCTGCACTGATGAGACATACGTTGTCGAAATGTGCATATGCAAAACCTGATCAATTTTGTTTCGTGCTCAAGCACATGATATGTTTATTTCACGTAAGACGAAAGGGCTTCAAACTAAACTTGACATATTATATGGGTACTGTAAGAATTGGTGTCTTGAGGTAAACCCCAGTAAAACCAAAATTATCATTTTTAACAAGACTGGACGTCTTCTTGTTGAGGATTTTTTTTGTTGGAACAGAAAAAATTGAATGTGTTAAATGTTGCAAATATTAAGGTATTTTAATAAGTAATACAGGTAAATATCATGAAACTAGAAAATCCTTGTATGATAAAGGTCTAAAAGCATGTTTAAAATTATACAGAGACTTGAGATGCACTTCACCTCCCATCAAGACCATTTTGCACATATTTGATCATACTATAAAATCATTGATTTTATATGGATGTGAAAACTGGGCTGTTATCCAAATTACCGAAAAGAGGAAGAAAATGTCTCTATTTTATATTTTTAAAGACTGGGAACATGAGAAATTAAATATGAAATTTTGTAAATATATTCTAGGAGTTTCAAAATCCTGCTCAAATATAGGTGTTTTATCAGAATTAGGACGTTTTCCATTATACATTGATGTTCTTAATAATTTATTTATGTATTGGCACAGACTTGAAAATATTAAATAACTCTTACACTGAATATAAACAGATGGGAGTTGTTGACAGTTCCTGTATGCTAAACAAGGAAAACTACATTTAAGTATAAAAATATGTTTGAATTTGAGAAATATTTATAAAGTGTAAATAATGAAAAACGTCATTGTACGTCAAAATTTAGATTAAGCAACCATGGTCTACGTATAGAAAGTGGTCGTTATGAGCGTATCAGGGGCAATTTAGGCAAACTCATAATATTACCCCGACAGGATAGAAATTGTTTAATTTGCAATTCTGGTCTAGTTGAGGATGAGGTGCATTTCATGTTTGTATGTAAAGCTTATGTTGATTTAAGAGACAAGTTTTTAAAAGAATTATTTAATCTCTATCCAAATTTAGCTTTGTTACATTTTAAAAATCTATTTATATGGATTATGTCCAACGAAGATTTTCCTATTATCAATAACTTAAATGAATATCTAATTTCATTATTTAATTGCAGAAAAGAAAAAAAAATAAAGTAGAAATGTATTTTTTATTGAATTGAATACTGACTCCCTCTTCATTGTTTTCTTATATATATTTTTTTTCTTCTTCATTTTTTATAGCCGATTATTATAATCAGTGTGAATGGTGTTATAAATGTTAATGATGTCTGAGAGCTGAATGTATGTTGTAATTGATTATATGCTCTTTATGGGCCCTTTGATTAGGTTAATAAAGTATTCTTAATTCTTAATTCTTATACATTCACAAACAAAAATGAGGTATTTACACATAAAGCATTAAGTGTTGCCCTCTATCGTTTTCATCAGAACATACAAAGTGTTTGTCGAAATTTGTTGTGAAATGTTGAGATATCATTCACAGTAACCTCGGTATTCAGTTATTTGTTAAGTTTCGTTTTTACATTTCTGGTTCTATTGATACTGTGATTGTGATGGGACGTTTAACTTGCTTGAAATGCTAAGTTATGGCTTAAAAGTCACTCGCCAAGTAATGTTTTAATCAAATTGGTATATTTCAGGAGAAAAACAGCTAGGATGGGACGAAATCAGTTTGCAGTTCTTGGTCTGATGCCCGGGGCAACAGAAGATGAAATCAAGAAGGCGTACCGGTCTCTAGCAAAACAATATCATCCAGATAAAAATAGACATCCTGGTGCAGAAGAAAAATTCAAAACTATAAATGCTGCATTCGAATTTCTTAGTTCTGAGAAAAATCGTAAAATGCATGAACGAGAACTTCGCCAGCGGTCCGAACGCAACCACAAAGATCGAAAGCAACAATATGAGTCCGGAAAACAACAATACTCGCGGTATTATGAACCAAATAAGCATTCTTTCCACAACAAAAATGGTGAATGGTCCCGGTCGAGACAAGATGAGGGAAAATACGAACGATCAAAGCGTACAGAGAGAAATGATGGCACAAAAACGAGGTTTATTCCAGATTACTATTTCGACGATTTGTTCTCTTTCTTCAGTGAACCTTTTAAGTCGTTTGCAGAAGATTTCGGTCCATTTATACGCACCGACCCGTTCCATAAAACAATGCATTACTATGCATTCCACGATCCATTTCAAGATGACTCGATAGATTCTATATTTAGCGAATTCCAAGCATTCGAAAGACAAATGCACGATTTTGGACATGTGAACATAGAAGAAATAATTGGAGACTTTCATCCGTTTGGTAACGTTCGAGGTCATGCATATAGATCTAGTGATTTCAATCCATTCCGTGAAAAAAGGTCCTCACAATATGACAATGTCCCAGAATCAGATGATAAAGGACGACAAAGACAACGTCACAATGATTTCACAAAATATGAAAGTGCAGATAGGCATAGGGATCGCCCTGAAACGAAGCGGAAACGACGACCTGCCAGACGAAGCCACACCTTTCATACACACAGACATCCATTTAGAGATACCCTCTAGTTTTGTATATCATTGACACTTATACGTTATCAAGACCTATTTCTCCATGTTGAAAATAATTATAAATAAACAAATATGAAAATAAAAAACGGAAAATTAAAAACCTGTTTTTACTTTTTTTTTACATCTTTTTAATTTTTCGTAAAGAAAAATCGACTACATGCTGTTATGCATCACAGACTTGTTGTTAAATGGCAACAATTTGTTGTTTCTGAATCGTTGACTATAGTTAGTTATTATTTATCTCCTTTCTATACTGTACAAATTAAATGTGAAAAAAATGTGTTTTTGATAAACGATTTTGCAACTTTTTGACCGTGGTAATATTCAAACAACTGGTGCTGCTGATACTCTAGCTTCATGAAAAATAGATATCAATCAAAGTTTGTTTAATTATCTAATTATCGACTTACGGTGGATTAAGGCTGTGAGGTCAATGATTCTAAAACGAATCAATCAGCTACAAGGGTCCATGAGAACTAAAGCGTCATCTTTTTTCAAAAATGCTGATGTGGCCAGTTACTTGTTCTCCATTCATGACAAAATTATCGTTGTTCCTGCCGATAAGACCCCTAATAATATCATTTTAATTTGCAAAAATCATTATATGAATTTTTTAAGAAAGAACTAGGCATTGATAATTCCAAAGGCAATCCAACAAATGCAGCTACTACTCTGTCAAAGGAGGAGACATTACAGGACAATAAATATGTTTTGCTTTCCTTCGGAATTTCCACCAGATCTCCCCTCTTTGTAATAGGTACTAAAATTACATAAATGCCCATACAAAGAACGATACATCGCTGGATCTGCCAAATGTTCTTCAAAACCTATAAGTTCCTAACATCTATCTTGACAGCTGTTAAAGAATTACTAAATACCAAAGTTACTGCGAATTTAAATTCTGCATATTAGCATTTCGACAACTTATGTCTCTTCAGTGTAGATAAAATCTAGACGTTTGGAAGACCATAAATTCAAAGATGTTTAAAAACTGATAGACCTTCAAAATACTGTGATACTTGCTTTTCAAGCAGCGGTGTAAATGAAGTGTGGATTTTGATCTACTCGACATCTTAAACTCTAGATCAGTATCGCATTGTAACAGCATTGAAACTTTCGACTTCTCCACACTTTACACTACCATTCCTCATGAACAACTGAAATCTCGACTGAAATGTTTAATTCATAGATGTTTCTCACATTAGAACGGCGAACGAAGATAAAAGAACATTGTTGTAGGTAGAGAACTTTGTGAAAAATGACTCCGGAAAAAAATATACAGGGGAAGAAGTGATTAAAATGTTAGAGTTTCTGATCGACAATATATTTGTCCGGTTTGGAGGACTTGTTTTTCAACAAACTATCGGAATTCCTATGGGCACAAACTGCGCCTCCCCTAGCCGATTTGTTTCTCCACTCTTATGAAGCTGAATTCATCGAAGGGCTTCTTCAAAGTAAAGATAAAAAAATAGGCCCAATCCTTCAATTTTAGCTTCTGTTATATAGATGATATTTTGTTCGAAATTAAGGAATCTACTGACACTTCCACATCGGTCTCATTCCTTGACCTTCATCTTGAAATTGACAGCAGAGGTAGACTTCAAACTAAGCTGTACGACAAACGCGATGACTTCACTTTTCCAAAAGTCAACTTCCCTTTTCTTTGTAGCAACATCCCAACAGCACTGGCATACGGAATTTTCATCCTCCAGCTCATTGGCCATTCAAGAGCATGTGGTCGATATAGCGACTTTCTTGATAGAGCCCGTTTGCTCAAAAGTAGGCTACTTAAACAAGGGTATGTTACCTAAAACTTGAAGTCATCCCTCCAGAAGTTTTACTGTCGACATCACCATCTTGTGGAGCGCTATGGGATATCTGTTTCCCAGATGACAGCAGATCTTTCCCTTAAAAGCTTAATTGTTCTTCCCTCCTCCAGATTTGACCTTACTACCGGATTTGACATGTTTAACACGGCGTGTGTCTTATAAGAAGCAGGAGATACTTACTCTACAGATGCACTTGATCTCCATGGTTTTTTATTGGGTCCGTTTTTGTTGTTTCCGATGTTGCCATTATCCTTGGATTATTCGTTTTTGATTGACGGTTCGGTTCTCACTTTCTTTAAAAGATTTAACAGCTACTCATTTGAAGATATTTAATCTGTTCAGAAAAATAACAAAGCATAACACACTAAAGAAAACATATGTACCATGTATTTTAATTGGTTTTGTTTCAAGAATTTGAAAAAGACCTTTTCCTTCAGCTTTCGTTTCTTGTGTATTCTCGAAGAACAAACTTAGGCCACCGACTTCAGTCTACAAAATCCAACGGCAACAATAGACTAATGCATTACAAATTGAATATAGGAATGAAATAAAATCGAAACTTTATTACATTATTAATAATTTTGCCATTTGGTTTTCTTACTCCCAGACAAGCTGAAATGCTTTACACCCTTTATACTTCCTCCTTAACAGAGGCGATTCTTCAAAGCTGTTGATTGATTCTAGCTCGGTATAATAGGAAGCCTCCCGATCAAGGCATGTCCTAAATATATACACAATCTATACATAAACATCTTAAGACAAAGACAGCNTCTACAAATACATGGTAAAAACAAGCAAAGGAACAACGCTTTTATTGTTGTTGCATGTATATAAAAGTAGCACAACAAATTTGTTTCTGATTAAACTTTCTTATCAGTGACAATTATGGTGAGTTTTACCGATTGGCTCTATTATCACTGGTATCGGTAATCCATCCCAGTTGCCCTGAAAATAAACAAGCCCTTAATTAAAAGCAACCGAGTGTACACTTTATTTTTTGTGCTGTTTGTATCATCTTCTGTTTGTTCCCTCCACGTTAATGTGACGGATGCCATGCGTGGAGCAAATGATGCTTACCCTTCCGGAGCACCTGATGATACCTCAGTTTTCATAGAGGTTCACACTGCTAGTGCTTTAGTTTTGTGGCGTTCTTGTTCATTTTTGTCTATTTGTTTTGTCTTTGTCATACTGTCTCCATTCGTGTTGCTGTGAATTGCCGTGATTTTGGATTTATGATTTTAGAATTCCTCCTTTCTCGTTCTTGCTTCGATATTTGATTGCCGATGTATTCCGTACTCTGTATGTGATCGATCCCTGGATTTATCATTTTTGGTTGTTTCTTCGGTATTTATTTGGAAATTTATTTATCAACATGTTTAACATAAAATGAAATATTAATAATCGTCTATTTTAAAGTACAATTATTCAAACTATACCCTATTCATATGTTGTTAGAATAACAACGTGCAAATCGGTGTCTTGTAATTTATATTGCTTTTTATGTTTGAAATAATAGAAAACCCGAAACACTGTCTCAGAAACTGCTAAAAAAATCGCCCTATGTTCACCATTGTTACAAATGAGAACCGACATTTTTCAGCTGAATTTACCCTGAATTTACTCCCTGAAAATATGAGAAGTACCGTATAAGGAGCAAGACATGCTTGACCCTTCCGAAGCACCTAAAGTCCCTCTCGGTTCACTGTGAGTGTTTGATTCCTGTGTTTGTGATTTGGTGTGTTTTTGTGGGTGTGTTGTGTCTTTAGTCTTCCGTCGTCTGGTGCTTTCAATTTTGCTTGTCTCTCTATTTTGATTTATGTAATCTACTAGTCCTTTATTCCTTTGGCATCATACTGCCGTTATTTTACACGATTTATATTTAACGTATTGATGACGGACTGGAAATAAAACTGACTGATCTTCAAATCAACAATACCTTCTATAAAGAAGCGCAGTCGTTATCTATTAGTGTCAGGTAAATTCATTTACATTTTCTCAAGCAATGTTATGAAAGATTATAGAGGTCTAACCATAAATCTTGAGCCATGAGACTTTTAATAGTGGTGCAAAATTGTAAAACAATTATAAGTTACTGGTATAGGTAAAGTAAAAAGTTTTCCATTAGCTTTAATACCACTGATAGTGGAGCAAAATCGCCCAACAATTTCAGTAAGGTACTGGTATAAGGGGGAAAGTTATTAAGGATGAGCGTCAGATTTCAGAAGCATTCGATATCCTTGGGTTTTATCCATTTAAACACGGTTAAAGTTTTAGCCGAGTTGCGACGAAGTCGAACTCGGCTTATAATTTGATGAATGGTGTCTGGGCGTCCGGGCTCTGGGCGTCCGGGCGTCAACTTTTGGTTTCCGCATGATAAGATGAGAACCACACGTCATATCCAAATGAAACTTTGCACAGACATGAGTTATGATTAGAGGAAGATCCCTATTGATTGTGAGGTTTGTCGGACAAAGGCCAAGGTCACAACTTCTAAAAAAAGAACAAAAATTTGACTTATCCGTTTCCACACAATATGTCCAGAACCACAATACACATCCAAATGAAACTTGGCATTGACATGAGTTATGATCAGAGGAGGAACCCATCGATTTTGAGGTTGGTGCGACAAAGGTCAAGGTCACAACTTCAAAAAATGTAACAAAAATTAAACTTTTTTAAATAAAGCCTTAAATCACAGGTTTGGTATTATTTGATAACAAAAATAACTAAAAAAAAGTTTTATTGTTCATACAAAAGTAGTTTTTATATTGCTTTAAGATGTAAATGCATTTCAAAGTTCTAATTATATTCACCAACACACTTTTTTTGGATGACAAAAACATAAAAAAAAAAAATGATATATTGAAAAGTCAAAATTAAAAAAGGGAGGTAATTAATTTAATGTTAAGAAGTATTCAATATTACTAAAAGTCCTTTGCAATGTCATGTAGAAATAAAATCTTAGATGAAAAAATACATTTTTGTATTCTGATTTTTTTTGTAAATCACCGATATCAGCTATACGTATTACCTGAATTATAAAGGGAACCCCTGCTCAATTTTTTTTTAAATGGTGGTCTGAAATGGGTTGTAATGGCTGAATCTTTAAATAAATAAGTGTTCTGCTACATATTTTCTGTAGCATTATAAATAAGATTATGAGAGGAACCCCTGCCAATTCTTTTTTATGAAAATAAGGGGGGGGGGGGCTCGGAATGTTTTGATTTCAGCAATACATATTACCTAGATTATAAGGGGAACCCCTGCCCAAATTTTTTTTGAATAGTGGTCTGAAATGGGTTTTAATGGAGAGTGGAGCTTTCAATTGCCATGGAAACCAAACCAGAACACTGAATATGAGAAAAACAGTTTTTCTTCACAATTTTAGAAACATGTGTAAAATAGATTATAAGGGGAACCCCTGCCAAATTTTTATTTTGAAAGGGGGACTTGGAATGTTTTGATTTCAGCAATATGTATAAACTTGTTTATAAGGGGAACCCCTGCCCCAATTTTTTTTTTTGAATGGTGGTCTGAAATGGGTTGTAATGGATAGTGGAGCTTTCAGTTACCATGGAAACCAAACCAGAACACTGAATCTTTGAAAAAAAAATTCTGCCTCATATATTTATTCACAATTTCAGAAATATGTATAAACTAGGTTATAAGGGGAACCCCTGCCATTCTTTTTTTTTGAAAGGGGGGCTTGGAATGTTTTGATTTCAGCAATATGTTATGTAACCTGGATTATAAGGGGAACCCCTGCCCAAATTCTTTTTGAGGGGTGGTCTGAAATGAGTTGCAATGGATAGTGGAGCTTTTGGTTGCCATGTTTACCAAACTAGTAACGGAAATTTTTAGAAAAATAGGCATCCTGATACATACTTATGCAATTTCAGCAACAATAAAAAACTTAATTTTGAGGGAACCCTTGCCCAAAGTTTTTTTTTTTTTGAAAAGGGACTTGAAATTTTTTTACTTCATGCAGTTATCAGCAGTATGTATCACCTAGATTATAACCTCTGCCAAATTTTTAGTCAAGTTAGGACAAAGTCAAACATCCGCAAAAGTTCCATTATAAATCTCTGATCGAAATAAAAGAATTTATATGCTTATATGCAACTATTTGCCTATC
>MJUU01039617.1:32412-51182 GCA_002080025.1 Modiolus philippinarum
TTTCAGTTACCATGGAAACCAAACCAGAACACTGAATCTTTGAAAAAAAAATTCTGCTTCATATATTTCTTCACAATTTCAGAAATATGTATAAACTAGGTTATAAGGGGAACCCCTGCCATTCTTTTTTTTTTTGAAAGGGGGGCTTGGAATGTTTTGATTTCAGCAATATGTTATGTAACCTGGATTATAAGGGGAGCCCCTGCCCCAATTCTTTTTGAGGGGTGGTCTGAAATGAGTTGCAATGGATAGTGGAGCTTTTGGTTGCCATGTATACCAAACTAGTAACGGAAATTTTTAGAAAAATAGGCATCCTGATACATACTTATGCAATTTCAGCAACAATAAAAAACTTAATTTTAAGGGAACCCTTGCCCAAAGTTTTTTTTTGAAAAGGGACTTGGAATTTTTTGACTTCCTGCAGTTATCAGCAGTATGTATCACCTAGATTATAACCTCTGCCAAATTTTTAGTCAAGTTAGGACAAAGTCAAACATCCGCAAAAGTTCCATTATAAATCTCTGATCGAAATAAAAGAATTTATATGCTTATATGCAACTATTTGCCTATCTGATAATGTACTTATGAAAATATAACAAATGTTCGCAACTCGGCTTTCGCACCTTTGGTGCGTTTTCTGATTTTTTTGCACATGTATCATATTTTCGTGGTCATAGGTCACTGTAAAATGCATAAAATAATCAATGCTTAAAATTTTATATATATTTTATATTTGAAGGCATATAAAAAGCTAATGGAAATTGAAGGAAAACTCGAGAGAGAACTGTTTCCCGCCAAAATTTTGACATTTTAAATCTTAAAACCTCTTTCATGGATTTTCAAAATGTTTTGCTGATATGTTTTTTAGCAAAGTTCTTCAAAACAAAAGGTCAGCATTTTTAATTCTAATTACAAAATTTCTGATACTCGTACTCCCTTAAGAATTCTTACCTTAAATCTAGAGCCATCCGACTTGTTACACTGCATTGATATTGGTGCCAGATCGTAAAACAGTTTCAGTAAGTTACTGGTATGGGGACTCCAATGTATTGATTGGTAGTTATCCGCTACACTTTTCTTAGGGGAAGTTTTTTCATTAAAACGTCTACAAGATAAAAGCTTTATTTCTTATTTATTTAAAGCAGTTCTGTTATTCTAAACGTATCAAAATAAAACAAGATTAACAGCAATACATACCCGAAAGTCTCATTCAACCTTCACATATTCAAATAACTAAATACCGAAGTTACTGTAAATTTTTATGCGCATTTCGACAACTTATGTCTCTTCAGTGCAGATAAAATCTAAACATTTGGAAGACCATAAAACTAAAGATGTGTAAAAACTGATAGAGAACAAATAACCAATATGATACCCAATTCCCTGAATATACAATAACATGATAACGAAACTGGTTAATTTTGGATCTGCGTATGACCATTTCGACTACTTGTGTCTAATAAAAGCATAAAAATCAAAGTTCAAATCAAAATAAAAATGTTTATAAAAAAACTGACAGAGACTGAAAATCCTATAGCCACTTGAAATGAACGAAAATAAATCAACCAAAATGTTCATTGTTGAAGGCCTCATGGAGACTTCAAGGTGAAAAACAACAACAAAAGCGTTATTCCGTTGCATTAATTTACCGTGTATTTCCAGATACTTTGTCTCATGTGCATTTACTCCATATCCCTTCATTGCTTAATACTGCTAGTATTATAACTTCATAAAGGAAAGAAAGAATGTACGAAATAATAGCCGACAATGGCAGATACGAAATGCAGCGAGAAAAAACATGGTCGACATACAAAACAATACTTGTAGAGACACAGAGTTGTCATTAGTCGGGGACTAACAGTCCAACTCTGGTGGTGGACTGTCACTAAACTAGGGTATTTACCAACGCAGTACCAAGGATTCGGTGCTGACCCGAAAAAAGATTTTCTTTGGAAACTTCCAATATGAAAAAGAAAGGAAATGGGGTAAATGTCCAGGAGACAACATCCCATATCCAGGTTAAAACGACAAAAAACAAAACATCTAGGGGTCACCATATGGTCTTCAACACAGTGAGGAACCTCACACCATATAGTAAGCCCTAAATGGCCCCGAAAAAGGTAAAAAAGTGAATAAATCAATGGAAACAAACCACATCCAATAACCCAAATATCAAGAAACTAAAATTTTATCAGAAGACAAGGACAAGCCAATGACCAACATATTCCTGACTTGGGACAGGCGCAAAAATTGCGGTGGGGTTAAACTCATTTTCTTGGATCCAAACCCTCCCCCTATGTGTGGCGAATGGCTAAAAATAAATACACAAAAAAAAGACTCGCAGTAAAAATCAAACTAGGAAAAAGTCCAACTTATCAAGACGAGTACCCTTACAATGAAGTACATAAAAGATGAAGACAATACACACAGGTACTGTCCGGACAAATGCTCGCAGTTACTGACAGATAGCTAAGGACATAATTTCCGTTGACTATGATATCAAGCCTTCTTACATATGAAATTTCAATTGAAATACTTCTAAATAGATTTGGTATAACAACATCATCAATTATGAAAGAAGAACATGATATTGTGCAATGCCAATTACTGCCAATATGAAAAATTGTTGAAATTTAGTTATGGTGTAAAGTATTTAGGAGATGATCAATATTTTTGCCAACAAAAACCAGAAGTAAAGATTTAACAACAATGCTGTATTTATATCCTTTATGAATAAGTTTGTTCAACGGATTAATAAGTTTAGAAGGACAATTTTTGAATATTTAAATTTAAGAAAATTTGTTTAAAACCAGAAGTATCTCCCTCTTGCAAAGCTCTGTCCTTATAAAGATATGTGTAACATTGGCTTAATACTAAGTTTCAGCATGAAAGACTGAAAAAGATATTTCTTAATTTTAGGAATCAATGATATTGTTTCGTTTTTGATTATTTACTGAAGCTATATTTTCGTTATATTTTGTACCTGTTCATGAATTCAAAAAATATGTCGAGAGCTCCAGTATCCACAGAACTCTTGCAAACCTCAAGATCTATAGCTGGATAATAATGGATATAGTTAACACACATTTCTTCCTGTATAGAAAATCCTCCCTGAAAATACAGAAAAAAGCCAAATTTACTTAACACTTAAGCAGGGATTTTGTTAGGAATTTCGACTCCGTTCAGGAATTAATATTACTAAGATCGCTGAAACTCTGAATATGTATATTCACTAATATCTAAGTTTAAAATCATTGTATTTTTCATATATGAGGAAACATGTTTGTCAAAGGAACATGGGATGTGACGGATATTATGTGATTTCCTCTCAATTTCACTTTCATCAGTCGATTCACCTGTATGTCTGTCCGTCCATTCCGGCATTTTTTACGAAAAATTTGTAACCTTAATAAGTAACAAAATAAATCACCAAAGTTAGTGTGAATTTAGTTCCTGCATATAACAATTTCGACAACTTATATCTCCGCAGTGCAGATCAAATAAAAAGATTCGGAAAATCCTGAAACCGAAACATGTGAAAAAGCCGATAGAGAACAAATACAAATAAGATCTAAATAGAAAAGCCAAAATCAGCTGGAGACAGAACTATGCAAATAAAATAATTTTTACAAATAACATACTTCCAAGTATATATTGCAAATTTCAAAATACAATGGGTTTCGAGCCAATACCGAAGTACTGGCTACTGGGTTAGTGTATATCATCTTGGACTAACAGTCCACCAGCAGAGGCATCTACCCAGTGGTAATAAATAGAAAAATACTGATGTTACTGTAAATTTAGTTTAATAAAATGTTGTCTTTCGATTTTGTTCAAGGACGTTAACCATATCGATATTCAAGTCTTAATGGAACTTTCAATGGTACAAATCTGAGAACAGTATTGACATGATCACATGAACTGAGATTGGGACTGTATACGGTCGATAGGTTAGCATTCTTCTGATATTCGCTCATCACTCGTCATGTAGAAATGACATGATCAATGAAATCTGAGAGCAAAGTCTCTCAAGATTAAGTCAAGTTTAAAATTTCTGAAAAATCGTTTTTGGTCGATAGCACATAATCACTGTGTCAAAAGCTGAAAATGTAGGAAATTGTCTGCCAGACAAATCAAGTTCACTTCATCGAATATCGAAAGGAGGAGGTAAAGATTAAACGACTTTCTTTTTATTTTAATTTTTGAAAAGGTTTTATTTTAAAAATGCGACTTCAGAATAATGCAGACACAGATCGATAAGTGGGATGGGCAATGACTGCCAACTGAAATGATGATTGCGTTCTGAAATACTCGGAAAAAGAAGGGGGGGGGGTAATAACAAAATTCTGTGATAACAAAATTACCGAACAGAGTTGTCAAGAGCCGAAGTCAATGAGACAAAAAGACAAATCAGGGGGAAACCACCTGAAAAACTGTCGACTGTTATGGTCCTGGCTTGGTACAAGCATAATGTATTGTCGATCAAAACGTCAGGCATTAACATTTAGAATGTTATATTTGTTCACCATATTGATTTCTTCCCGGAAAAATGGGGAATGCTAATAAATGCATTCTTTTTGGAATACTCCTTTGGCTTTTTCATGTGTTTGATATATTTTCTTAAGCAAACTAGATCAGAGATGGTGTTTAATATTAAAGCGAAGGAGTAAAACCGAGCAATGGAACAACATTCTATATTTTATATTGAAGTCGCCACATACCCAAATAAGATTTTATTGGTCAAATTCTACTGACTACTTACTAGAGTAATATTTTTCCTTCCAGAGGTGTTGTCATCACACACTGTTATCAAACTGTCTCCCTATAATGTAGTCACAATCTACTGAATACTTACTAGAGTAATATTTTCCCTTCCAGAGGTGCTGTCATCACACACTGTTATCAAACTGTCTCCCTATAATATAGATAACACATATACAAAAACCACTATGTAAATGAGAGTAATCACAAAATTACAGAACAGAATTAAATGTATGTACAGTAAAAGACCTTGACACAAGGATATACCATAAAAGACAAAAGGTGGAGGGATAACCCTAATGCACAAGAAACAAAATAAAAATCATTGCAACCTTACATTTATATGGGCGGCTCATGAAAATTTCTGCAAGAAAACATCTGATGGTCGATCATTACATAGTGCCATAAATAGGGTAATAACTGTGGAAGGTGGTAAACAAAAATGATATGATTATTATGTGAAGCCAGTGAAGAGCGTAAAGAAAGATAATTGTCATACTTAATTTTGTATAGCCTAATGAACGTCTGTTGCAGGTTATCTAATTGTTCGTTTTGGGGTACGTACGAAGATATTGCTACCAAATTCATGTCAATAAAGTAGTTTGTGTGCAAATTATTGCATCGTGAAAATAAGTGTTTTATATCAACTTTATATTTCTATTCTGTTTACTAAAAAACTGAAGTTTCGAGAACCATCATACGGATTGATGGAAAACCTTAAAATTTTCGTTACCACTGTATTCAGGTCTTATTTTCAAAAACAGTCTCTCATATATAAGGGCCTAAAAACCTTTTTTTGTTAAAGATGTTATGATTACATAATTTACATAAACGTGAAACTTTTGAGCAAATTAAAAAACATAGTTATGAATAAAACTGAGATTAGAGAGATTTGAACCCATGCAGGAGTTATTTTCCATAATACTCACGGGTAAAATATAGACCGGCAAAGGTAAGGTTCTGATTTCTTGGAAATGTGGACTATAATGATTGTCTCTATTCAGCTCCGGTAGTTCCTTTCCGTTCCGCACATGTTTGGTGTACACCCGCTTTCCAGTTAAATGTGTATGAAGTTGTGAGGCATATATGCTAATTCCACCTTCGGGTATACCCTGAAATAAATAATAGCAAAACTACCGAACATATAATTATCAAGAGTCGATATACAAGGGGCAAAAAGACAAAGCAGTTGTAAATCCATCAGAAAAATGTCAGTCGTATTGATCCTTATTTGGCACAGGCATTTCAAAAGAAATGGTCTGTTAAACCGGTTTTATGGCATACCAAACCTCCCCTTTCATTGATGAAGTGTCCAGTAGCAACTCAAAAGCAATGGTTATTGAAAATTTGAATTGATTATTGGAATTGAATATTGTTATGTCTCGTTTTTTCGTACTTTACTGAAGGTATATGTACCGCAAACTTTTCCAGATATAACCGTAACTTGTTCTGACCAAGCATATATCTGATATCAAGAATATTTACGTACCCAGAAATATTATTTTACCTTTTGAAATTCTTTTTGTGAAAAATATTTTTACAATATAGATCCTGATTAAATAAATCCATGCTATGTCGTTGTCTCTTTGACACATTCCCCGTTTCCCTTTTTTCTATAATTGCAAATCGCATAAAAAACACATACTAAAATATTAGTTTGCTAGTGACATTATCCCGATAATCTGATTCGGTGTAACGCATCAAGCCCACCCTAACCAGCACCAAAAACAAAAATTTTCTATATTCCATATTTACTCGTGCAACATAATCCAAACAGGTACATTCCATTGAGGATACTGTTATGTGACAATAAATATATTGTAAGTGCTTTGAAGATAAGTAACCTACTATAAGGTTTACACAGTATTGCTACAGGAATATGTACTTACCTCTTCAGTACATTCAGGGATACAATATCCTTTTAAAGAAAATAAATTCTGTCTTGGAGGAATAGCCATCTTGTTTGTATACTCCAATCCAAGTTCCATTATAGCAGAGTCATATTTTCTTAGTCTGCTTGTTATATACAAACGTATTCCTGACGAATCTTTTATCCCTGAAAAGTTATATGGGTTAGTCTGTTAACTTATTGCAATTGGATTATTAGTGAATTTACTTATGATCTAATTAAGAAACTGAAATTCATTTAAATATAAGGAAAAAAAAAACAACAACATATCTTTTTAATGCATTCTTCTTTATATTATAAAGAAATTACTGACAATTTTAGTTCTGCAAATTTTTCTTACAGTATACCTTGTTGCAAATGTGGATTATTGTAGTGAACTTCCAGTACCACATATCGTGACCAATCTGCCCCACCCACTGGCGTTCCTGCCTCTTCCGGAAGTGTAACAGCCTGAAAAAAATAATATGAAAGGCAACATTCTTTACGGAACATTCGAGACATGAACTCTTGTGTGGTTCAGACATAAATGAGAGTAACTTAATCTTTCAGTCAGAAATGAGTACCTAAACACACGTAAGTGGGAATGGAAAAACTGGATTCCTGACTCACTGAATATCAACTATAAACAAGCTTTCAGTTTACTTAAATTGAATTTTAAAATTGGCCACAGGCATGACAATTGTTAAGTAGATTTTTTATTAACGAAGAATAATTAACTGGAAAGGTAACAAAAGAAATTAAAAATATTGTCCTCACTTTCTTAATTTTTGATGAATTGTGATGTGTTTATTATTTGTGATAAAAGCATTTCGCAATGACATCAAATAACTCGAAAGATCCGTAGTCTTAAATATATTCAATTTTCGTAAGTTATGTAAGTAAATTGAGTGAAAAAAAAACTTTGCATAAATGCTTTCCAAAAACTCTCGTAAAGTATTAACTCAAATTGAAATATTCTGGTAGCAGTAAAATTTGTATGAACGCCACCCAAGAGTTCTTGAACATGCGTAATGAACAGATAGCGCAAATCGGTTTGTGGGGGTTTAAATAAGAAAAATCTTACTGTAGCTCCCATTGCCCAGGCACCAATTACTTTACGACAGACATTGAGTCCTGGTGGTTTGCCTTCTGCCATACCAGGTCCATTGTAATAAGGTATTTTCACATTCCGTTTTACCTCACAGTGAAATACTTCCATGTGATGAACCAGGTGCTCGTGTCCTTTCTGGATAATGCCTTCATACTATAATTATAAATATTTAGAGAGAGAAAGTTTCAGGTCATGGAAGGTTTTTGTATTAACGGGCATAATGCCATTTTTATGGCATTCTCGTGTCATAAATTTGTACGGCTGAAAATCAATAAAAAATAAGAGATGGGGGTAATAGCAAAATTACCCGAACAGAGTGGCAAGAGCCATAGTCCATGCGACAAAAAGACAAATCTGGTGAAATGTGAGCTTGTCATAAAAAAATATGTAATTATAATGATTTGAATAAAAAAGGCGAAGAAAAACTATTGCGAATGTAAGAGTGCTCCATATACTTTCCTATCATTTCTACCGTTAATATTATGAGTACCCGGCTCTATCATTCAATATAATCTTAATTGTTTTGTACGTAGTCACTGGTTTGGTTTTTTGTTCATAAACTGTAGTGGAGGGATTAGTCTGTGTGGAAACTTGTTTTGTTTACTAAAGGCCAAACTCTCTAGTAAAAGGTCGAGTTAATATATCGTCAAGCTCAGTCCAATCAATTTAACACATAAACATTAACACCTGTTGTGCTGAGACAATTCTGCTTGTAATAAAACTAGGAAAGTATTAACAGTGTCTCCCTTTTACACGAACGATTACCACTTCATATATAAATTTATATCAGGAAACCATAAATCCAAACTCTGCATTGTATTACATTTGCATTAGTACCTTGATGATATGGTGCTTTCTGCTGAAATCTGGTAACTGTGTGACATACCACCAGTAAGTTGTCTCCCTTGATGGAACTGTGATCTGTAAGATTGTAATAGGCATTTAAAACTATCTTATACATCGAGAAACCTTTTTTTCGAATCCGTTTTGAAAATACACAGTACAGCATTTTTTTTTCAAATGAAACTTGCTTATTATCATATTTCCAGAATTTATGGGTGTTCTTAAGGTTGTGAAAGAAAAGGCCATCTTTATCAATCCTTTTCATCAAGTTTTTTGTATATGGTCAAAGTGTAGATAATTTCAATTACCATATCAATGTTGAAATCAAAATTTTCTACACCCTGACCATATATAACTAACTTGGTACGGCGAAATAAATGACCGATGTCTGTCGTTAAGAAAAAAGATGTTATGTAATGCAACCAACTTAAGTTCTCTGTAAGTGTTTATCATCTGTATAATGATATTTATGTTATGTCGAATTATTTGTCATCGAAGTAAAACAACATGATTTATCTGGTTGACCTAGCATTTTCCTGAATATCATTTTGTAGGTTTTTTGGTTCTAGACTCCAAATTTGCATATATAATAATTGAAAATAGCATTCTCTTTTGTTCTTCTAGTGGTGATATACAATGTACATAGATATTGCAACATATTATTACAGTCCATGTAGTTTGGTCGCCGAGAAAATGTAGTGTTTAACTACCGGTTTAAACAATGCAATTGTAAGTTTCACAATTGCAGCACTATTTAATGGAATAAACTTACACGTGGATTTGTA
Source organism: Modiolus philippinarum (assembly GCA_002080025.1). Classification (NCBI taxonomy): domain Eukaryota; kingdom Metazoa; phylum Mollusca; class Bivalvia; order Mytilida; family Modiolidae; genus Modiolus; species Modiolus philippinarum. The sequence goes on from MJUU01039617.1 coordinate 41,801, forward strand.
ACATCAACAATTACAACATCATCGGGCATCTGTGGATCCGGAACATCTGGTTTTAGAATCTGAACTCTTTGTACTCCAATGTCATACGAAGACGCATTAATATTTCTTAGCAGTCCATTTCCAGTAAAATATATTACATGTGTTGTTCCATTCTGGAAAAATATTATATAAGCTGTAAGTTAATATATATAGAATAATGGAAGTTTTGTTTTTGAAGCAATATTAGCGAACAATAATGGACGAGCCCCTTGTGGGCGAGTCCATTATTGGAGCCAATATTTATTGTATCAAAAACAAAACTTCTATTATTCTTTTTATCGGTAATTAACTAAATCATTTAATAGAACAAACTTTGAAAACGAATGTTGAAAATCGCTATAGATGTATATTTCTTTGTTTCATTGATCCTGATTGACAAAGTAGGCGTGGCTTAAGATACTTTTTGCCTATATTTTTTCGTATTCGGACAGTAGCAAATAATGAAAAATATTTGCTTTGTGAGATCAAAGGAAACTCATACAAATTACCGAAAAAAAAGGTAAAATATAGACTGTTTGCACAAAACAATAAGATTGTCGATGCAACTTGTTGAAGGATGTCAAGGTCACTCAATTAATTTATATTTAAGGACTGATCATCGGCGAACATCGGTTGTAATCTGCAAAGACTTGACGGTTGGGAATTTTTCGTCTGCTGTAGGCAATACCATAGGTCGTTCATATAGAATATTGTAGATTTTCATATTGTAAGAGCTTGCAAGTGCAATGTAAAATGTAGATTCTACAAAAGAAGATATAGCCCAATGTTCATACCATAACACTTTTGCTGTGTGGCATGTACAGTCTTGTTAGGCACTTGTCTCATATAAAAAAATACCATCCCCTCCCTCTATTTTTCCAGAGAGGGAGGGGCTGACATTTTGTATGAAACAAGTGTTTGTGGTGACATAGCTAATACTTCTTTTATTGTTGCTTTACAAGAATATTTTTATTTGTTCCATGATACTAAACAGCTATGAATGAGGTAGATCTTCCTCATTTTTAAAATTTTGTAAAATTAAGATGTGGCAAATATAAATAAAATCGGTTTTTGGGACAGCACCGAATTACTGACCACTGGGTTTGTGAATACCTTCGAGGACTAACAGTCAACCAGCAGAGGCATTGGCCCAGTGGTAATAAATAACAAAATACCGAAATTACTGTTGATTAAATTTCTGCATAAGCGCATTTCGACTGCTTATGTCTCATCAGTGCAGTTCAAATCAAAATATTTGTAAGATGAGCTTTTTCCAATGCTGCAGAGGTAGTCAGGTGGAATTCGATTTCTGTAGAACATCAGACCATAATTGACCAGTTTATCAGTCATTTTCATTTGATGATAGTTACCGGTCATTATCAAACCGGTCATTACCGTATAATAATTCTCTCGAGTTACAACCTCACAATAAATGTTGAAATGCAATGTAGCAAAAACAGTCAACAGACAACAAAACTAAAATTATCATGTCGTTTTAGTGTTTATAAAATGTGAAAAAAATGTCATGATTCTAACCGAAATAAAAATACAAGTTAATGAAATAGTAGTAATTATCGTGAACAATATAGACTTCCATTGGGACACTGGTATTTTGCTCCAGTTTCATCGGCTTAGTTAATACCATTCTCTGCATACTTCGCTAATATCACGACAAACCAATTAATGTTTAGAAGATAACAGGAACACTTAAAATGGCCGAAAACTACAATTACATACCACAATCTACCAGGAAACTGCACAAAAAAAAAAAAAAAATAAAAAGACAAAAGACAAACGTAGACAACAATAGAAAATCAGGAGAGCCGGACTTGGTAGAGTTAAACCGATTTATGTGTACTCAAACCTTCCCTTTCTCTATCCCGTTTCCCTATAGTATAATAAACATACAAATAAAACCCAATACGGGACTTTTGAATCGTGTTCTAACCGGAAACAGTTCTATTTTATACGTAAAAAATCATTACATTGAGAGGGAATCACTAAGTTGAGCTAAAGGTGATTTATATTTGATTGATTTGTAGCGCTTCAGGTTTTTTTTTCGTCAATTAAATTTAGTTAAAGAATTGTCATATAGCAGAAATTATACATGCACTTCAATTTCATAAAAAGTTTGGTTTTCATGTGGTATATATTTATTTCAATATGTTTAGAATCCTGTATTCCTTCTAACTGGTATCCAAGGCGATCGTTTCCTCTTGAATTACACGAGAGTTCCTATCTCGAAAGTCCCGTATAAAGGGTAGACTAATAACCTGAAGAAGGAAAAAATAAGACAAAACGTATTAGTAAAAGATGGGTCAAGGAGTGCTCGTCGCTAATCTGCCGGCTAGCTCAAGGAGACTAGTCTGCTGGTAAAACACTGTCGCACTACGATTTAAATCTTCCCGAAGGATTTGGTGAAGAATTATCATGTATTTCAGTACACATCGGCAGTGAATGACCAAAATACCTGTAAGTTCTTAAGGTCATTGGATTCCTTAGGATATCCTGTCAATATCCCCTATTACGTAAAGACATTAAGGCAGATCGACAATAATACACGGCGCATTCGATTGTCGCATTTGTGTAACTTGAGTCAGATACGGAATTGACTTGATTTTCAAGCCGGAATGTTCCCGTGTATTGGCCCATTCATTGTGACGTCATAATAGAATGGCATACACATATCCGCGAATTAGCTCCCTTTTCCCCTGAATATTGTCTATTTCGTAAACTATAAAAAATAACTTTCTTAATTGAATGGTTACATGTAGATTTTTTTCAGCGTAACAGATAGCTTAAGTGTATATCTCTGAAATATCAAAAAATAAAAAAAAAAATCTGATATTTATTTATATGAAAGATAAATAATACGCATGTCCTCACAGTTCACTATATATTCTTTGTAAATATTGCTGAACAATACCGAATTTGGTCTGATTTTCAACAAGAGTGACATATCCCCTATTACGTAAAGACTTTAAGGCAGATCGACAATAATACACGGCGCATTCGATTGTCGCATTTGTGTAACTTGAGTCAGATACGGAATTGACTTGATTTTCAAGCCGGAATATTCCCGTGTATTGGCCTATTCATTGTGACGTCATAATAGAATGGCATACACTTTCCCGCGAATTAGCTCCCTTTTCCCCTAAATATTGTCTATTTCGTAAATATATAAAGTGTTTACAACATTACAACATGTACAAAAGCTTTCCAAAGTTTCACCTTGGTACTGTTTGAGGGTTAGAGAAGTTACACGTACCATGGTAATCAATTGAATTTGTCGCAGGGTTAGAAAATAACAATAACCAATCAGTAACAACCTAACAGATCTGACCGTGTGACGGGTGCTGTATACAGAGCAGGACATGCTTACCTTTCCGGAGCACCTGATGTCACTCTTGTTTTTTGAGAGTTCACACTGTTAGTGCTTTAGTTTTTTTTGTGTTGTATATGTAATGTTCGTGTGTATTGTGGGCATGTGATGTCTTTGGTCTCTGTCTTCTGGTGTTCTTGCTTTTGACTTGTCTCTGTACTTTGATTTGTGTACTCTTGTGCTTTGTTCATTCTGTATTATACTGCCGTTGTTTTTTAAAGCCAGATTACAAGACAAAAGATGATAGGTGACTTATCATTTTTTATTTTATTTTTGTAACCTACAAAATATCTTCAAAGAAAAACGTTCTGTCTGATATTTTTATTAGGATTTTTGACATGCTTAACAACATTTCCGTGAAAAAGAGGGCAAGAAATGCCCCTAGTAATAAGCTGTTTGCGATCACACCATACTTAGATATCAAATGATCATCTTCTATAAAACTTCTTAAATGTGCTTAACAATACATTGGCAAACGAATTAATTTATGAAATATTTTACCTTGGGGTAAAAGCTTGGATGTGAAAGTAAGGTTACTTTCATTAAAGTCGTCAAGAGTAGAACAGACGCGTGCGAAACGTACTAGCTGAGATATATACTACGCGTATGATAGAGCTACATACGTCGCCGTCAAGTAGAGGGAAACTATTAATAGTTTAATCAAAATCATTCCTTTTATCATAAATTTTAATTTTACCAAGATTCAGCGATGATAGTTAGATCGCGCAATGAACAGTATTCAGAATCATTGTTTGTTTTTTAAGTGCAGATGAAGCAAGTCAATTTTCGTTATTAGTGAATCCTCTTTAGATATAGAAGGACTCTTGTAGACAATCTTTATCAAATTTTAATAAGTAATACACATATCCCTAACAAAATACCGAAGTTTTTGTGATTTTGGAATCCCCCATTCGTCGTTTTTGCTTCGGTATTCGTTTGCCGATGTATTCTCTGGAATTGGACACTTCGACTTTAGTTCAGATTTGGGGGACGTAAATCAAACATTTCTAAATCTGATAGACGACAAATATATAAAAAAAGATCAAAGTGAAAAACCAAAATCAGCTAAGGACATAGCTTTGCGCGATGGAGATACTCCTTAGTTTCAAGCAAAATTTTCTAAAATTTACATATTGCGACTTTCTAAATAAAATCGGTTTTCGGTATTTCCTGATATTCATGCAATAACTCAAGGTCTTCGTATACAATGATAATATTTTTATTTGTTTCATATCAGTTTAAACAATAAAATATCGAAGTTACTGTTCATTTATTTACTGCATATGCGCATTTCGACAGCTTACATCTCATCAGTGCAGATCAAATCTTAACATTTGACGGTCCAGTAACCGAAAAAAAAAATGTAAAAGGTGATGGAGAACAAATTACCAAAATGATTTTAATAGAGACAACAATTCAGCTAAGGATAGAACTATCTATGATGGAGATACTCCTTAGTTCTTCACAAAATTTCGGTATGGCAAGTTTCAAAATAAAATTAGTTTCAGGGTCAGCACCAAAGTACTGGCTTCTTGGTAATCTTTAACATTATCTTTGATATTTATCTTGACTAATATGGTTTTATGGAAACAATGCACTTTTTGAGATATTATTCAAATCATCTTCATTGCAATATTATACCCTTTTGGGTCAAAGCAATAAAAAACAATACATAGCATAAATACAACATACAATTCACAATTACACAAAAGAGCGTTAACCAAGTCAATATCATGGACTAGCATCAAATACAAAAACATTGACTGATTTTTCCTGTCTTTTAATTTGATTATTTTACTTATGCCTTTCATCTGGTTTTGTGATTTAGTTTTGTTTATGTATGAATGATCAGTATTGGTTTTGTGAAGTATGGTATTATTTTGGTTTTGTGGACGAGTTTTTTTTTTATTTTGAAATATATATATATTTATTTTGTGTGATGCATTGGTTTGCAAATCTCGATTGCTATATATCACAAAAGATTTTTTTATTTTGCTAGAATCATGAAAATATAAAATCATTTAAAACGAGTTTACAAGTGTTTATAATGTTTTTAATTTTATTGAAATTGGAAAAGCAACCGCTATTGTCTTGCTACATTTATATAAAAAAATACGACATTATTTGTTTGATCTTTTTTTCAATGTTTCTCAGAATGTGTAGTGAAATGAATTTCATTGTACTTAATTACAAAATCGTCTGATAAAATTCTTGTGCACTCCACTTGTGGATTCTGGACTGTGATTGCAGTTTCGACTATTGTAGGTGTTTTATGTTATCTTCTATATACAGCTGTATAAAATATTTTGCGAAAGGAAATCCACATAAATTCAAACTTCAGCGCCAACTCCGAAGACTGTCATTTGCTATTTTTTTTTCCCAAAATTATTGCCACATAGCTAGTTTTCTTACAAGTGTATTTTGAGTTGTCAAAACCTTTTTATTTCAAGAAGAAATGTTATATTGCCATCATATGCAATGAAGAAAACATTTCATAGATAACGAAAGTACTAGGGAGATTAATGTCAAATGGTAAAATCGAACATAAAAAGATGGCAATTTCTAAGTGGGAAACAATATCTTAAATGATATAAGACGCAATTTACTAACAAAATATTTAAACAAATCAGAATTTAACAAGTAAAACACCAAATACTTTAGAAATACCAATAAAATGAAACAAAAGTTAAACATAATGAAATTTTGAAAATCTGCATATTATGTAAAAGGTGAAAGTATGACTAGCATTAATGTTATACTGGGCATATGACATGTAAAGGGGAATCGCGTATAAAAATGTTAAAGGTTCAATAATATCAAATGTAAAATCTAAGGAATAGAGACGACATTTAAAAGGTAAAATTAAGGAATAGAGACAGCATTTGAAATGTAAAATCTTAGGAATAGAGACGACATTCAAAATGTAAAATAAGATGAACAGAGACAGCAGCTGAAAGGTAAAGGAACGGAGCCGGTGTTTTAAAAAATATAAGGAAGAGAAACAAAATCTACAAGGTAAAACATCTAAATAATGAATTTGAAAGGGAACAAGCAAATGACACGGATATTCTGTTTGGCATCTTGTCAATAAAATGCAAAATGCTACATTATGTTATATTTGTTACGATGAATAAGTTAAAAAATTTCATTTAGATCATCACCTGAAATGTAGATGAGGTGAGACAAGTGGACAAGCGAACGAACGAGCGAACAGACGAGACCGAAAAACTATAGGCCTCAACGTTTGCGGCATAAACCGTGTAAAAGTTTAATCTTAAACAGATAACAAATAAAAGGTTATAACATTTAAAAGGCAAAATTTAAAACAAGATATAAAGTGTTAAACACATGCAGACATGAAGCGCCTAGAATGTTAAAGAGAACTTCAGATATTCCATGAACTCTAAATATTATTATTCCGATGAGACACTTGCATACTTGCGTTCCAAAAGAGGTCAAATATTGATTTCAGAGTCAAGCAAACACTCTTTTGTATTGTTACAAATACTGATTTCAGAACCAAGCAAACACTCTTTTGTATTGTTACAGGATTCACTTCCCTGGCATGCACATAAGTCTATTCAATGCAAACCCTGCTCTCTGCACATGCATGCAGATAAACATGATTGTTTTCCCTTACATGAAGAATTCATGTCTTGGAGAAAGTCGGACGTCATTTAAGCAATAACAATAAGCTACGCGTCGCCTGTAAGCTGCATTTTGACCGTCAAATCTACGATTGACGTCTCAGGTTATTCAGATAATGTACTGCTATTGCAATTATTCTAATGCAATTAAACGGTTTCATGTTCTAGTTTTGACTAGTGTATTTGTTACCATTAGGAACCAGACTAAACAGGGAACCTTCTTTGTCCCAGGTCTGTAGATGGTGGAATAACATAATACCGAAATTGCTGTTAATTTGGATTCTGCATATACGCATTTCGACAACTGATGTCTCTTCAGTGCAGATAAAATCAAAATATTGGAAATCCATATACCGAAATATGTGTAAACACTGATAGAGAACAAATAAACAATAAGATCTAAATAGAAAAGCCAAAATCAGCTAAGGACAGAGCTATGCAAGAGGGAGATACTCCTTAGTTTTGAACAAACTTTTATTAAATTTAGATTTTGCAAGTTTCCCGATAAAATCGGTTTTCGGGCCAGCACCGAAGTACTGGCTACTTGGTTCGTGAATACCCTCGGGGACTAAGATTGGAATTGATTGTCGGTTTTGGCCAATCAAAACGTCCGTTATATAAATGTTGCATTAGAATTGTCCTTTGAATAGCACAGACTCTAATTTCTTGTCATAAACCTTCCAGCCATGTCACTCGTTTCTCCATTGTTTGGTTAGCTGCAATTGACACTTTGTCACAAAACTCGTAAGATATGCTTTCTAAAAGACACTTCACATTGAGGCAGTTTTACAATTCTTGCAAGTTAAAGTCTTAACTGGTTTACACTGTTGTGTGACTTCTTGAAGCTGCCTCCTGTGTCATAAATTGAAGAAGTTACCTTTCTTAAAACATCAATGGCACTGTCAACATCATCTTCTGCTAGAGAAGCAAGATCGTGAAACGACTTGACTGACCTTTGACAAGCTTAAATAGGAACTTCTTTCCTATTCCAAAAAGGCAGGAGCGGCATCACATCCCGTAAGTGCATGACAGTGAAAATAAAAGAATTTTTGACACCACCGGCCCAATGATACTCACAATGGAGTGAAAGGGAATGAATCGACGATTGTCTTTCATATTCCTAACCGATCCAGTCCACATTTCTGTTGTGCTTTTTAGCTGAAGATAAAAATGAATCGCTAAATCAAGCACATCTGTATCATTAATAAAGGGAAGATAACAGGAAACACCAACAATGGCCGAACATTACAATCACATGTCACAATCAACCAGGGAACCGCACAAGAAAAACAATAAAATGACAAAAGACAAACATAAATAACAATGAGAAGACTTGGTACCGGCACTGGCAACAGCCAGAGGTAGGGTAAAACCGGTTAATGGGTACCCAAACCTCCCCTTTCTCTATCCCGTTTCCCCATAGTATAATAACAAACAAATAAAACCCAATACAGGTAGACCACTAACTCTAAGACCACAATCTTGAAAAGGAAAGCATAGACAAAACGTAATTTAGAAAGATGGGTCGAGGAGTGCTCGGCGCTAAACTGCCGGCTAGCTCAAGGATCCTAGTCTGCTGGTAAAACACTGTCGCGCTGCGGAATAACAATCAAATTCAAAACTTCCCGAAGGGTTTGGTAAAGAATCATCATGGATTTCAGTAGACATCGGCAGTATCAGTGAGAGGCCAGTATAATTGTAAAATCTTCAGGTCATTGGATCCCAAAGCCAATTTAACGGAATCATGAAGAATATCTGGTCAATATTCCCTATTTCGCAAAGAATGTAAGTTACGTCCTAGATTTTCTGGATTTTTTATCATCTCTCCTCCTTAGATTTTACCTTTTAGATATTATTGAACCTCTGGCATATTTTGTCGGGATATCCCTTTACACGTCATATACCAAATGTAACATTAATAATAGTCAAATTTATACCTTTTACATATGCATACTTTCATTTTATTGTGTATTTCAAAAGTATTTGCAATTTTATCTGTAAAATACTGATTTGTTTTCATACTTTGTAAGTAAATTGTGTCTCCTTTGAGATTTTATTTTCAACTTAGAAATTATCATCTTTTTATGTTCGATTTTTACCATTTGATATAAATTCATCTCCCTTCTACTTTAGTTATCTATGAAAAGTTTTCTTTAGTGCCATATAATGGCAATATAACATTTCTTCTTGAAATGAAAATGTTTTGACAAATTAAAATGCTTCGTAACAAAACTAGCTATGTGGCAATAATTGTGAAAAAATAGCAATTAACAGTCTTCAGAGTTGGAGCTGAGATTTGAACTTATTTGGATATCTAATGCGACATTGCGACATA
>MJUU01039617.1:61424-73128 GCA_002080025.1 Modiolus philippinarum
ACAAAATCTAATAAATACCGTGTTTACAATAAAGTTCAGCCCTTCTACTATCATATTAACACGAAAAAATATCAAGATTTTCAATACAAGTCACAGAAAAAAATCGTAAAAAATTAGATATTTTATTACTTGGAACTATATTCGTATGCCACGAGTAAAGGGAATTAATTGTGGTCTGATGTCTATTGATATGCCAATCAAAATTATCTCCACTTTGAACCATACAAAACTAACTTAGTACAGGGAGATAACCGACAGATGTTTCTCATTAATGTGATATTTCTATATGGGTAGACCCAATATTTAATTGAATGAATTATAACTAATAGGGAAACGACCTGTTTCTGCCAAAGTTGGAAGATTTGATGCATATTTTTTAACCCTAAAATAAATTTACAGAATCATATAATTTATGGATTTGCTGGGGTAAGAAGTCAAGATACAGTTTTTTAAGATATGATCTTTTTATGCGCTTAATAAGTTCTTAACATCAGGAGTTAACACATAGGAATCCCATACTTTGCTGTCGTGCAGAAGTACTGGTTTAATAAAAAATAATTTAAGAAAATATAATTCATTTTGGAAATTAGGGTTTATCATGAATATTACTTGTAACGTTTTTTTTGCATGAATGTCAACTGCGTTTTGTAATGTACCAGATGCTCGCACGGTAATACTAGATATTTGTATTCGTTAACAGTTTTTATTGCGTATGGCCGTAGAAAAAATATATATCTTTCAAAAATAATTTCCGTTTTTATTAAACACAATGACCCGTGTTTTTTCTGTGCTCACCTGTAACGCCATTTTTCAGAGAATGTCTACATTGAATTCATGATGTTTTGTAGACAGGAATAAAAGCCCTGTCCTTGATAAACTGGAGTTTTCTATGTATCGTGTGCGTTTTTGTCACATGTGCATCCACTCCATATCCTTTCATTTTTTCTTAGTCAGGATTACAAAAGTCGTTTTTAAGGGCCTCTGGAAAATGATTCTTGAATAAGTTAAATAAAATAGGACTTAAAATACATCCCCGCTTTACACCTACGGTTAATTCATCGTTTGTTTTTATTGAATATTAGACAACGGAGTACAAATGTAGACATTCTTTATTATATTTTGTATTTTTCATTTTCATTCTCAAATTAAACAATTTCTAGAAAAGATAGTTTCTTCTCACTGTTTCAAACGCCTTTTTTTAAGTCAACGAAACAGCAACATAAATATTTCTTGGATTTAAAAATATAATAGACTTAAAGGTATCAATGTGATTAACAGAACGATTTTACTTTCTAAAGCTTATTTATATACGATACGATTAGCTAACTTTGGCATTTAACTTGATATTTAACTTTAGTTTAAAGTTTCTTTACGTGGTTCACGAGCTTATCCTGTGCGGGAAATACAAGTATATTACATGTACCTTCCTATACTCATTCGACGCTTTCGGTGCAGCTAAACCACCCTCCCACCCCTCGTGTATTTTTTGTACGTTGTAGAAATTTTGTAACCAATGTTTATTATTTATTTTCATATTGTTACTTACATCTTTTAATCGTTGTAGATATATAATCTCTAACATTTTTTCCAGTTCATTACGTATATTTCTTAAATCGAGGTTTACCGAGAACTTAAAAATGTGAAAATTTAGCTATCGAGATTTTAGAAATTATCGTAATAAACTGGAAAACAATGTTAGAGATTGTTTCTCTAATTTCTACTGAATTTGTTTAAAGCAAAGTGATCTCCGTGGTCTCCATTCTCAAATATGCCGCAATTTGGTTGATATCATGGTTGCTATGTGTATCATATGTTTCGTCATACATAAAAAAGGATGTTGAGTGAAATATTTTTAATACAAATGTCCTATTACCAATAAATTGAGTAATTTTAGTCATAAAAATGCAAAAACCATTTCGCTAGCCAATGATGTGTTAATTTCATCAACATCCGGTTGTGTAATTTCTAGAAACTGACACGAGACATTTACATGATTGACCAATCGCCAACTGAAAACAAATTTACACGCATGTTAGTTATTGTTTCGATAACTAATCGATCAAGGGGTATTTAAATTTGCTAGAAATTAGAGAAATATTTGTTCAACTGTTTCTGCGGCCGGTGCAGATAATGTTGATATGAGGACTGAATTTTTTTTCTTATTTTGTAATAAATAGTTAGCTGCACATCTGGCGAGCTGATCCCAAAATATTTGGTATTGTGTCATTATTGTATAGCTGATGATGTTTTATACCTAAGTAATTTATGCTCGGTTGAGGAACGAATTAGAGCATATTTTTTTTCTCTACAAAATCATTTAGCCTATTGCAAATTTTTGCAAACATTTCACTCATAGAACTGGAAATAGCAATTCCTCTATAATTAAATGGGTCTGTTACTGACCTTGTTTAAAAGAGAGGTTTAATCATACTCTCTGTCCAATTTGTTGGATATTTACCTGACTTTAAAATTAAATTTAACTTCTAGCATTTTTGTGCCAGAGTGCTTTAACTTATGCAAGCATAACCAACCCTTGTGTTGATTTAAAGGCTCTTTACATCTCTGACATTGTGATATCTACATCAAGGATATCATTTTCTGACAAAATATCATTAAAATCGAAATTGGTTGCACTTTCATAACCGTTATTGTCTACATTGACATTCATAAGAGAATTAAAATACCATTCATCGGAGGGAATGTTGGAACTCTGATCACTGACATCTTTGTCAGAGTCCTTAAATTTATAAATGATTTTCCAAAATGCATTTGGGTTCTTATCATCTAATTCAAGTAAAGAATCTAACATCTTAGCTTTATATTTTCTACACTTTTTTCGAACTAGTTTCTTAAACTGTTTTTTTTTCAGTCTATAATATCTCTGTAATTTTTCAGGATCAGTTGCGTTGGAAACGGATATTGACATTTGTTTTAATGAACGATAAAGAGTTTCACATTCGTTATCATAGCCCAAGCAACATTGTTTGTGCTTTCTGGTATTTGCTCCACATTTTGTATTTTTTGGTACTTTTAATTTATTTTTTATTTGATCAATCACTGTATAAAAAAGCATCATCTATATCTTTTTGATCTGAATCTCCGATAATATATAGCAAATTTTGAAGGCAACGATATATTTCATCTGGGATTATAATTTCTTTGAAACTGTTTTCACAATAGGTGAAAATGTTTGTTCTAAGTGTAGTAAATTTTTTTATACCATTTTAAAAAATAATGATGGAAAAATAATAATAATGAATGTGATAAAATAACCCCAATATTTTGTCAGAATCCTCCAAAAGATATATAAAATTAAATTATGGAGAAAAATAGGGTTAACAGGACAAATTGTTATGCCGCTCTTAGCAGGATAAAATCAGAGATATTCAAAAATCTGACAGAAATACAAAAAAAGTAATAAATAAATAAATAGATAAAATGACAAGCGAATTTCCTTTCGATGAAAACTTTTGCCACTCGCTTATCCATAATTTTCCACTCAGTATACAATTGTATATGTTACAGTAAATGTGTGTAATTTGGAATTGCGTGTAATTACTAAATGTTTTAGTAATTTCATGTAATTACTAGGCGATTTAGAAAGTACATGAAATTCCTAAAAAGTCTAGTAATTTCAAGAAATTCCTGAAACAAATCTGAAATTTTACACACATTTACTGATTTTTGATTATGATGAATAAACAATAATGGGTCAACACACAAGACATATTTAGTAGTGTAACAAGACTTTGAGGCATAATGAAAATATAGCATTTTGTTCTTTATGCAGAACTTGGCAACTAATGTTAAAAATATACTTTTCACTTTAGGTCTAAATGACTTTTGGTATAACCAGGAATATCATTTTACATTTTGTAAGAGAAAGAATATATGATCAAACAAGGTAAGTATTATCTGCCTTATTAGAGGATTAGTCAAAATGTTTTACTTATAAGTTTTGTGTTTGTCAGGTTACTCAACAATCTTATCTATGTAAACATGTTTCATATAGAAAATATTCAACAAAAATTCGTTTGTCATCACATAATTTACCGATTGAAACCGGTAGATTTCATGGTAGTGAAAGAGCAAATAAACTATACACTTCATGTACTATGAATGTTACTGAGGATGAATTTCATTTCATCCTTCAGTGTCCCTGTTTTTAAGAGTTACCTTAAAAATATTCAAAGAAGTATTATTCGTTGAGACCATAATATTTAATAATTTTCACAAAGCATTTTTATAGCCAGATATCGTGATGTTGTATATGTACTCCTCTGGTGTATCTACTTATTACTCATAACTATTTATGAACTGTACGATTTCTGTTACTAAAGTGACTATAACTGAGAAAGTATAAATGTATATGCTGATGAAGATATATATATATTTCTTCAAAGCTAATTAAGAAATTGTTAAGATCGCGATAATATCAAAAGGCCAAACAAGATAATTAAATATCTGCTAGAGCCAGCGATGAATTCCGCTCAAACCGGTGCTACTTAATGTGAGGTATTAGCAAAGCTCATGGTGACTTCAAGATGAAGAACAACAATAAAAGCGTTGTTCCAATGCTTGTTTTTGTCATGAATTTGTAGACTTTGTCTCATGTGCATTTACTTTATATTCCTTCATTGCTTATTATGGAAGGTCCTTTACAAAGATGGCTAATTTCGTTCTGGTCCGACAATAACATAGCCGCTAGCGTTGAACTTATATTTAACATTGGACCCTTCATTGTTTATATACTACTTTATCATTGACCATTATTCCTATTAAAAGGAAAATTTGTACTATGAATGGTCAACATGCAAGAAAGATTATAACAGACACAGATGCTGGTCTGGATGATGCCCAGGCAATTTTGATGGCTCTAAAATGTACTCATGTCCAAGTGGTTGCCATAACAACGGTGATGGGAAATACTGCAGCATATCAAGTTGCCAAGAATGTGTTGAGAATATTAAAGCTTGCCGATCGCCTACACGTAAGTAATAAGTTATAATTTGTATCATTCAACTTATATAATAACATAATATATACAATAGTATGACAACTAATCTTGCGCCGAATTTTATATAAGGGACCGACAATTTAACTTGAAAGGGGGGGGCTATGTTTTTTTCTGAAAAAAAATATTTTGGACCTGATTTTATGTGAAAAAATATTTTGGCTGCCAAAATGATGAAATAAAAATTTTTGAAGGAGGCTTTCCGCCCAAAAAATAATGTTAATTTTGGAAAAAATATTTTGTTGATACACGTGAAAAAAATTAATTTTTTCGCGCGAGCGCGAAAAAAATTTTCTGTCCAGAAAGAAAACCATAACCCCCCTTCAGGTTAAATGGTCGGTCCCTAAAACATTTCGCGTTACAACTTCACGTCGAATAAGCAAAATACTAGACTGCCACTGACATGCTCAACACAGCAACATATAACAAAACATGAATAATGTTCACCTCTGGTTGAAGACCCTCATAGGATATCAAGATGTAGACAGGAATAAAAGCCCTGTCCTTGATTAACTGGAGGTTTCTATGTATCGTGTGCGTTTTTGTCACATGTACATTCACTCCATATCCTTTCATTTTTTCCATGAGTTGCCTACCATACTGATGCACTTGGTTTTTAAATAGGTCCGTGTGTTCATCTGTATGCATACCTCCGTTTTTGTGTTGTTTTTTATGAAAAAGAAAGAAAATGGGGGTAAATGTCAAGGAGATTACATTCCATATCCAGGTTAAAACGACCCAAAACAAAGCATCTAGGGGTCACCGTACGGTCTTCACCACAGTGAGGAACCTCATACCATATATGATGTTTTTGTCTTTCCATGTTTCCGATGTTGCCATTGTATTTGGACTATTGTTTTTCCGTTCTCCCTTATTTGACTTTGTGACAAGAAAGGAAAAGTTGAAGCTTGAACATTCAATGTTATGTTCATACTGACAACTGTTGTAAGTAAGACCCGAAAGCCGATTATTTTTGAAACCTTCCAATATCTAAAATTTTGTAAATTTTATTGAAAACTAAGGAGTATCTCCCTCATGCAAAGCTCTGTCCTTAGCTGATTTTGGCTTTAAATTTAGATCACTTTGGTTATTTGTTCTCTGTCAGTTTTTAAACATCTTTGAGTTTATGGTCTTCCAAACGTTTAGATTTTATCTGCACTGATGAGACATAAGTTGTCGAAATGCGCATATGCAGAAAGTAAATTCACAGTGACTTCGGTATTTAGTTATTATGTACTTTTTACGCTATAAAATCAAACTTTTGTATAGGCTTACGATTAAAGAGACATAACCTCCAGTCCTCACTTCTAAGGTCAATGCCATTGGATAGTACTTTCAATAATGCAATAAAACTTGAAAAATGCTTCCATATCAGAGGTGTCAGATAAGAATTCACGGGCAAGTTTAGAGTGGCTGAAAATATATTAAAATTTGGAGAAGTATTGGTTTCCGGATGTTATTTATTATTTATTTTGTTTGAATTTCGACTTGACCTACAAGATAATGGTAAATTATAAAACTGTTTTAATCTTAATCCTGGTACCCATTCTTTAATAACGATGTGGACATGGAATGCTAACCAGTCACCCTACAACGACCCCCTGTTTCATATCTACCTTGTGACTATCAACGATAATCGTGTTTTTTCCAATCACAGACTTCATTGCCTACCTTGCCCGACCTTTTCTATTTTCACGCATCCCCCAACAGACTTCCCGTTACCCTTCACTCCTCGAACCCTTAACCCAGACCCTACACCGTCCCAGACTATCCCCTACCCTAGCAGTCACCCCCCTGTATCCCTACCCACCCTAACTCTCCCACACGAGACATTGATACAGTGGCTTCAACCCTAACGCTTAGTGCTTTCAGGTAAATTGTCTCCCTTCTACATCGTAGATCTCTGGCCTGTTTAAAAAGGCCTAGAAGTGGCTTATTTTCCACGAGATTAACAGAAGAGATAAAGAAAGACCTTAAGTAAAATTACTTACCATATGATGTGACGACAATGACAGTCTCAATTGATGCATAATATCATGTCCAAAATAAAAAAAAATACCATAATTGCAGTAAAGTAGGTGAGAACCGAACCGTCATTCCAAAAGCGAACAATCCAGGGACAATTGCAACATTGGAAACACCGCGAAACAGAGGCATCTAACGGGCACGGCACATAAAAGAAAAATAAAGACACACAGATAAACAACATTGAAAGATTTGTTCGCTTCTAGAAAAAAATATATCCCATATCGGTCCACAAGATCGTTATGTCGACCGTAAAAGTTGATGTATTCAAGTTATGGGTAACATACTCTTGTTTTAGTACTAAAAAGTAGTCACTGTATTCTTAAGCTTTAGTAACGAATGAGTTGGGAGATGTAAATTTAAAATGTTGCTACAAAGAAAATAAGGGAAATTGACTTTTGGAAAAGTAAAGTCATCGCGTTTGTCTTGCATCATAGTTTTTAGTTTACCTCTGTTGTCAATTTCAAGATGAAAGGTCAAGGGATGAGGCCGATGTGGGAGTAGTATCCTTAATTTCTTATATCGTTAATATCCTTAATAACATAAGTTGTCGAAATGCGCATATGCAGAATCAAAATTCACAGGAACTTCGGTATTTAGTTATTCTTTTGGATAAATAAGATGAAGAAAACCACCGAAGAGTGAATCGTTTAGTGACATAATATCATCAATATAACGGAAGCTAATTTTTTATCTTTATTTTGAAGAAGTCTTTTAATGAATTCATCCTCATATGAAGTGGAGAGGTGAACAGTTTGTGCCCATTGAAAATACGATAGTCTATTGAAAAACAAGTACTCCAAACTGGACAAATATATTGTCGATCAGCAACTCATAACATTTTAATCCGTTATTTTTTTTTGCTCGGATTCGGAGTCGTATTTTACAAAGTATGTTAACAATGTATAAATGGTAAAGTAGTCCACAAACACAAAAATAAACAAATTAAAAAAAAAAAACATCTAAAGAAGGGCTGAGTGCCCAACGTTTCGGTCGTATGGTCTTCGACTAGGGGGCTACCAGGCCGAAATACGGATAGGAATGTAAAAATGACGAGAGAAGGCGTTCAACGTTCTTGGGTAGAAACTCTTTCAGTTGAAAACTGAGTTATACATGTTAAATGGTAGTATAAAGTGTGTTTAAATGACAAGTTTTAATTCTGTTACAGTGTGATCTAGAGTCTAAGATGCCGAGTATAGATCTCCAACATCTCCAGATAGTAATTTCGACATCTTGTATTTCTTCAGAGCAGACATATGAGATAAAACAAAAAAGAAAATGAATTCAATTTTACTTATTTTTATGCCCCCGCGACGAATAGTCGGGGGCATATTGTTATACCCTTGTCTGTCCGTCCGTCCGTTCGTTCGTTCGTCCGTCCGTCCGTCCTTACGAATGAAAAACACAACCATTCATGTTTTTAGAAAGTTTGCAAACAAATTCCAACTTCTTCAAAAGGAATCTAACTTACAATAAGTAGATGTGCACACACATATCTTTTGGAATATTCAAAAGGCCACGGATGCCATGGAAACTGAAAAAAAGGCTCGAAAATTCAAAGTGCCCCACATTTGATGAAACTTTACAAGAAAGCTGTCTAGCACCCGTAGAAATGATTTTGGGTCTCAGAATTTTCAAAATGGGTGCCGTTGCTATGGAACTGGAAAAAGGCGGGAAAATTCAAAGTGCCCCAAAATGGATGAAACTTTACAGGAAGATTGCTTAGCAGCCATAGAATTGATTCTCGGGCTCAGAACTTCCCTTTTATATATTTTGGAAAAAGGGGAGGTATACCATTGTGTTCATACTTGTACTATGTCAACACCAGTATTGTTTCAACACACACTTAAATTTGCACTTGCCATATTGATTCAGAGTTCAATGACCGGGGGCATAATTGGTTGCCATTCGGCGACAACTCTAGATTTCCTTACGAATTTTTCTAGGTGCCTGTTTATGTTGGGTCTAATGAGGCTCTAAATGGGTACATAGTAAAAGGATGTGCTGGTTACCATGGTAGTGATGGATTCGGAGATTGTCCTGACCCACAGGCCCCTGACTCTAGTCTTATACAGGAGGAAGATGGCGTCAGCGCTTTATTACGTTTATCTAAAGAACACACTGGTAAGATTATAATTAAAGGTCATCAATGCATTTGATGGTCTTAAAATTTACTAATCATATCCTTTACTCTTAACACTATAACCAATTATCTTGGCCATAACCCTAACCCATGCATACTGTGGTAAATTAGTAGGTCCTCTAAAGTAAATATAGGCAAAATTGCCGAAGGACCACTTAGGTCATGTGATAATAGATACGGTTGTGGAATGAAATTTAAGGTAAAAGAGGCAAATTATGGTGCTATGGGTGCCGTGATACTTTATTTTGAATTTTTTAAATGGTGATTTATTGCTTTGCTACGTATGTCTTTAATTAAGTAAGAAAATGATGGAAATGGTTATTAACTTATTTCAATGGAATGCTATGGAACACTCATACTATCATGCAAAGGGCTGAATTTCAAAGGAGGTATTAACGGATTTCAAAGGTGGTTATGAATTTCAACATGTTTGATTTCAAAGATGGTATTTGATTTCAAAGCTAGAAGCGATCCTTAATATACTACTTTTGAAACCACGGACCACATTTGAAATCCGTCATGCTATTCAAAGAGTTTCTTCCTTTATGTAACTTCAACAGCTGAAGCTACGGCTTATTTCTTCACAGTGTACGTATACGTGTACATACATGCACAAAATCAATAACAAATGCCATCTCAAGAAAGGCTATTGAATTCAAAAATTGTTCGATTCCGCTCCAACCGGTGCTAGGGCCCGACCAAAGAACTTGCTATGAGGTATGAGCAAATCTCCAGTTGCATTAGGCCTCATGCAAGGTGAACAACTATAAAAGCGGCATTTTCATTGGTTCGTTTTACCATGTATTTGTAGAGATTTTTGATTTCATGTTCCTTTCATTGTTTATTCAGCAGAAATCTATAACAAACAATTTTTGAAATCAACCCTCATACAATCAAAGTTTTTTTCTTCAAAAATGTTAATATTAAATTCAAAAACATTTAGCAGTTAGACACCAATGGTTACAAATTTAACAGTTTACCATATAATTAATTAAGATTTCACAGTCTTTTTTCTTTAAGTAATACGTACCTTAGATATTATTTTATCTAAATTATATTGATTTATAAAATTAATATTTATGTTTTAGATATTACGGTAGTGTGCATTGGACCTCTAACAAACATAGCCACTGCTATCAGACAAGACTCGTCATTTGGGGATCGTCTGAAGGAATGTTACATGATGGGTGGAAATTATTATGGTATAATAACTACTTCTTGATCTTATACTATAGTATTAATAAATGGGTATTTCCATAATGGCCCTGTTATGTGTTCGAGGTCTGTAATGATGGCCTGAGGATAGCTGTAATGGCACGAGGCAACGCCGAGGGCCATTACAGCATCCGAAGGCCATTATTACAGACCGAGGACACATAACAGGGTCATTATGAAAATACCCATTTCTTAAAACTTTTATTAACCAGATTAATGATCTTAAATAGATTGATTGTATATAAAATAATTTTCTGAAAATTTTTTTTTAACATGAAAAGTCGTTTGTGGAATCCCTTACCTGAAACAAAAAAGTTGCTTTATAAGATTTTACCCTGCTTAAGTACAAAAACTTCATTTAAAAAAATCAAAGAATTATGTATATCTTCGAATCCCTTGTGATAGGATGAGTAAAACGAGAGGTCACAAGAAGGGTCAAATATCTGAAACAAAAAAGTTTCTCCATACAGCTGTATTAAGATTTACCCCAAAAGACAAAAAAAAGCTTTTTTTTAAATCGAGAAAAGATGTTTATTTTTGGATCCCTTATGATGAGATGAATAAAATGAGTGGTCACAAGTATGGTCAAATACTTGAAACAAAAAAGAAATTATTATTATATAGATAGGGGTGATTTATCGAGTTTTCTCAATTAAATAAATGTCATATTGTCAACGGTGAAAATAAAGGATTTCTAGTAACCGGGTGACGTCTTAATGAAGCAACGTCACAATATCTCTTCAATGTCGTTGTCAAGTAAACAACTGGCGTATTTAAATAAAAAAAAATAATTCGCATCTAAAATCTCGTTTTTCAGTAGAAAATCTATACAGTGGAACCTCCGAATACCGGCCTCCGTCGGGACCAAAGAAATCGGCCGGTTTTACGAGGTTCCGGTTTTCGGAGGTTCCGAAATCCGGTCTTCAAATTCCGAACTCTAATACCGGACATGTTATATATGATATTTAAGGTCAGTTTAGGCTGTGACTTAACTATTTTAGTATATTTCCCTGCGTTATTGTAAATTTCATTCAATATTGTCGGTAATCTGTTCAAATACGGTTATTTATCAATCAAGATGGCAAGAGATTTCTGACAAATTTAATAAACTTGGTCGATTTCATTGTCCGCGGAAAAGTCGTCCGGTTTTCAGAGTTCAATTTAAGAAGAAAATATAGGTTTGGGACCGATCTATATGGCCGGAATTCGGAATTCAGGGGGGCCGGTTTTCAGAGGAATTTTTTACTTATTTATATAGGTAAAAATTCCGGACCGAAACATATCGTTCGGTTTATAGAGGAATCCGG
>MJUU01039617.1:73941-84618 GCA_002080025.1 Modiolus philippinarum
TCTATGATTTTATGTAGTGTACCGAATTCAGCCGATCATGGCCGAATGACCTGAAATAGATTTTCGAGATATAATGGAATATAAAAAGTCGTCATTTTCCAAAGTGAATCCGAGCACAAACCTTTGGACACAGACTCCTTTACTTGGTAGATGCAAACAATATATTTATCCTGAAAGGTGCTGAACTCCCTTAAAGAACTGATTAATAGATCCAAATGAGACGACTCAAATACAATGAAATACAGGGGTATGAGAAAATGCTGTGGTAGATTAAGCATGCTCATCCTCTCGTGTGTCGCCATTTAAGACGTTCAACAACTTGTCACGTCTTCTTGGCTTGATTTCCGTTAGTTCTGTGGATATGGGATTTGACGACCGTCATCTTACCTGTAGTTTCGGTAGTTGTTGGCCAAAGATTAGGAAAAAGACACAAGAAATAATAATAAAAATAATAATAGAATTAACAAAATAAATAAAACAAAAAAACAAAATACTCCATATGGCCATTTCGAAAACTTACTTTTTTCAGTGCAGATCAAGTCAAAACTTTTGGAAAACCATGATCCAAAACTTCTTAAAAATTCTGACAGAGAACAAATAAATTACGTACACCCTTATTACAGAACAAATATGATAATCTTTACAGGCAGAGGAAACATTACAGCTAGTGCTGAGTATAATTTCCACGTTGATCCGGAAGCTGCTAGAGAAGTACTGATGAATCTTTCGTGTCCTAAAACTATCCTGGGTTGGGAGGTGTGTGACATGAACTCGTTTTCATGGGTAAGTAGTCGATTTTATCCTTGGAGTTAAACTTAAATCTGGTAACTGTAAGGCATATTAAGCTTTATATTTCAAATCAAAAGAATTACATAAATCGAGATAAATATTTTGTTACCTGAAGTAACAAAATACCGAAGAAGCGAAGTACCACCATTGAGGTGGCATGGTTTGAAGTGAGTTTAGGGAAAAAAATGGTGGGAATAGGCGGAGTATGGACAAAACACATTGAAATGGGAACAAACGTAAAAACAAATGTGCGAAATGGGAGAGCAGACCCTCAGTGTCACCCCTCACCGTTCATTAAGTTTCTGAAAATGATATAGTCATTGCTTTACCCTATGAAAGTTGTCACTATCTGCCTCGAGTAAAGCCCTGTCCTTGACTGATTTTGACGAAAATGTTAGACCTTTGGAACTCATGAAAATAATTTAGTGCTGACGACATATTGAAAGATACAGATACATGAAATCCGTGTTTTATTTGCATAATGAGGATTGGAAGGAGGGGTTCTCATCCCGGAATCCGACAAAAATAACTATTGCTTCCCAAATCCCAAAGAAACTACATACACTTTGAAATCCTCGATCCCGAGAAATTACAATTCAATTCCCGTCTTCCATTAAGGATTAATTCTGAATTAGCGCTGAATAAAATGGTTAATTCCAGCACATCGGAAAAGGTCCTTCCGCCCCCTATAATCACACTATGAATAGGATCTGATATATATATTTTACTATAAAGGTTTTTATTGTCTCGCCCGCGACGAAAGTCCCGGAAAGCGAGACATATGCGTACAAAGTATGGCGTCGGCGGCGACGTAAACTTTCATGTTAAGTTTTTGTGATTAGGTTATTTTGTCAGTACCTATAAGTGGTAGGTCAATGATATTTGGAGTACATGAAAGTCTGCTATATGGCTTTTGTCTGTGACCTCAATTTCACGGTCCAATGAACATGTTAAGTTTTGTGCTTAGTTTAGTTTCTCAGTAACTCTAAGTGGTAGGTTAATGATATATAGTATGTGGATTGGTCTTAGGTAGTACATGGCAGTCTGTCATATGGCTTTTGTCCTTGATCTCAACTTCACGGTCTATTGAGCATGTTAAGTTTTGTGATTAGGTCATTTTCTCAGTAACTATAAGTGTTAGGTCAATGATATTTGGTATAAAGGTTGGTCTTGAGTAGTATATGACAGTCTGCTATTCAGCTTTTGTCTATGACATCAGTTTCATAGTCTCATGAACATGTAAAGTTTTTCTGGTTAGTTTAGTTTCTTAGTAAATATAAGTGGTAGGTCAATGATATATGTAATGTAGATTGGTCTTATGTTGTACATGACAGTCTGTCATATTACTTTTGTCCTTGACCTCAATTTCACGGTCTAGTGAGCATGTTATGTTTTTTGATTAGGTCATTTTCTCAGTGACTATAGGTAGCAGTGAATGATATTCGGTATATAAGTTGATCTTGAGTATTACATGACAGACTGTTATATTTATATGGCTTTTGTCTTTTACTTCAATTTCGCTGTTCAGTGAACATGTTAAGTTTTTGTGCTTAGTTTAGTTTCTCAGTAACTATAAGGGTAGGTCAATGATATATGGTATGTAGGTTGGTCTTGGGTAGTACATGAGAGTCTGCCATATGGCATTTGTCCTTGACCTCAACTTTTTTTCAGTAACTACACGTGGTAAATCAGTGATATTGATATGTAGGTTGGTCTTTGGTATTACATTACAGTCTGCTATTTGGCTTTTGTCTGTGACCTCAATTTATGGTCCAGTGGTCATGTTAAGTTTCCCAGTATCTTTTAATGTATGGTCAATAATATTTGATATGTGTGTTTGTCTTAGATGGAACACGACAGCCTGCTATTAAGCTTTCCCGGGTAAGCTATAGCCATTGTCATCATTTTCATGGTCTAGTGAACATCTTTTGTTTTTCAGTATCTATTAGTGGTAGGTCACTGATATTTGGCATTTTGGTTTTAGGCGATACATGACAGTGTGCTATATTGCTTTTGTCAGTTATCCTAATTCCGCAGTTTAGGGAACATGTTTAGTTTTCTGATTTAGTCAGTTTGAGTTTTCACACCAATGTTGTGACCATTAAGGGACGGGCGAGACGCAATTTGTCTCCACACTTGTTTATGTGTGATTAGTATAGAAATATTAAATTAACTTTCGATATATATAAGTAAACACAAATATTGAAGAATATTGATGAAAAACAACTTTACGCCTTTAGACCACGATAAAAAGAGATTATCATGCAAGGCCAAATAATGAGCAAGTAAAACAAGTATATTTGATTACGTTTAGATCACAACACAGCTAAATCAATTTAAATCAACTTTCTCAACCATTTTTGTTTCTCTTCCACGGCCGCTTGAAGACATTAATGTCGATGATCTTGGCCAATCCCTACCTCTGTCTGCTTGTTTTTTAATCTTTTATATTTTGACATGTGTATATATTTTTTGTTTTTTGTTTTACCTTTTATCGCAGTTCGACAAGAATTTTAACTCGTTTCTTTATTTATGCTTACACGAACTGCCGCACAGCACTCTTTATTTTAAATCAATTTAAAACGGACATCTACACTCTCAGTTTTGTTAATTTCCAAACTAGTGTAATAATTAACGGGGGACAACGGTTAAAGTAATGACCTAATAATAGAATTGCATAGGGGTATCATCCCGGATCTTTGTTGGATTAACAAAAAACCGTATTATTACCAAATTTAATTGTTATATTAGTTGAAAAGATCAAATTTCTGGGAATCTATTATAATTGTAACATGAATGAACGGATATTAATACACTTGTTAATTATTTCAGGACTGGTACCAGAATTTCTTCCATATGAAATCAACAAAGATACAGTATTTAGCGAATCTGGAAAAATATACGATGGAAAAATACTACATTCCTAATATTCAAAAAGGACTCGATCAACATTACGAAATGGCAGATCAATTCATCATGGCTGTTGCCCTTGACAACAATGTATGTTTAGAATCTAAAATGGTTTACGCAGATGTAGAACTAAAAGGAGAATTAACAAGGGCACAGATGGTTATAGACTGGAATAAACTCACTGGGAAACCACCCAATGTAAAAATTGTGACAAAACTTGATAAAAAGCGCACAGAATCAATGGTGTTAGAGGCACTGGACTGTAAATCTCAAAATTGAAAATTTGAATAAATAAAATATCTAATATGTTATGTAACTCAATATCTGCCACATTTTGTATTTGTTATTATCAGCACTCCATGGTTAGTCATAAATTGTGTGAGCTTTAGTATATCTACATTGACACCCTGAATGTTTTGATTTGATCTGCGTTTAAAAGAATTCGCTGATTTTTTAGTAGCTATGAAAACTCATTTTTTAACACTTAAAGTAATTCATATTTGATTTTTTTTGAAAAGGAGGGACTTAATTCTACATGGCTTGCCATATTTGTCGTGACCCAGTTGTAGGAAAAGTAATCGTTGTTTTATTCAGTTGCTCTGATTTTAGGGCATATAAATGTTACCATTTTATCAGTAATTTTGTATATTCTTTCATCCAATTACCACGTCTTTCAAAATAAGTATTCCCTGCTATCTAAGGAAGAAATAAGGCCATATTGAATTAACATTAATGTCAAAATCTGTGGAAACGTATGAAGGATCTAAGATTCTGAAAGCGTCAAAAGTACAACTACCGGAACTGCTGAAAACGAGGAGTGAAAAACATAATACAGCCTCAAAAAAGGTTTTTAACAGACGTGTTAAAAACCAAGTTATAAGTAAGAGTCTGATAACAAATGGTCGAGTCGTTAAAGCTCGGGTTCGGTTTTAATGTAAACAACAATTATTACTGTACGGGTGAAATACCGATTATATACGATTACACTGTACAACATGCATTAACCATCCTAACAGATAAAGATGACCTCAGATTTAGACAATTTGAGACCGAGTTGATAATCTAATATGGCGTTAAAAAGAGTCCCCGGTAAGCATTTCTCTCCTAATTGTTTAGCGATTTTCACCAAGTCATATATTGTAATCAAAGCGCTGGACGCTGGAAAGCTGTTAAACATTTTATCAATGTTAGAACTTCTAGGCATGTATTTTAAAAAACAAATGTGAGGTAGGGTATGAGAGGATCTGATCTGACTTTTTTTTTACAAATAATATAATTTGTTGAAAAATCAAAAATGCCTTGAACAACATAAGATATATGGGGCTTTATCTTTTGATCACATATGTTGTTTGCTTTATTACAATTCAAATGAATATGTGGTTTTCAAGAGCCTTTAATTCCCAGAATGACTTCACATCTTTTATGATGTTCCAGGTTCATCCACATTTCCAGTTTATTGCACTTCCAACAGAAACGATGTCAATGCGTCTCAGAAAGGCTTACTAATGTGTAACTTAAGGAATTTTGCTTTCCCTATGAAGATTAGTATTTATTCTGAATGACTTGATTTTTGTTTGATATTTTTAAAGAAATTTTTTCTAGTTCAATCAACGTAAATGCGACGAAATTGAAGTTCAGTTCCGAACACAAAAATCTTGTGGTATCCTGCAGACAGTGCAGTCATGTTGTTGCGGCCGAAACGTCTCGAAATCACATTGATCGGGTTCAAAAGCATTTGGTTCGTACCAGGCCTCTGTCTGATGAGGCTCTGTGTTGTTTGGATTGATGATTGATGTTTTCTTACATCCGTCCATTGCCAGAAATTATTCCGTTCCTGCTTCCGAATTGGTGCAAAATGAATTGAAACAAAAGAGGAAAAAACTGCAAGTGATAAATGGCCAGCAAGCGAGCAGTTTCTTCCAATTGTTGCAAATCAGCGAAGTTCACCATTACCCAAAACATACTTGATTACCCTTGCATAGAGAAGTCGGTCGCCATCTAGTACGCCGTCCAAGATAAAGTTTAAAACTGTACCAATAATTCATTTTTAATACACTGATTCGTATAATGGTTCAATGTAAATTCAAAAGATTTAAAAGGTCATATAATTTATCCTACAATGAATTATTTTTTAGATTCTTTTCAAAAACGGCATTTGCAGACGAGCCGTACAATGTATATAAGTAAGCCATTCTCCAACGCTGGAGGTACACGCATGCGCACACATGTCCAGAAGATGTAAACATTGGAAGACGGCCCGAGAAAATGAATATGTTTAAACCTTTTTAAATGATAAGATGTTGATATAAACAATAAAACGATCAGAAGTAATGATTATAATAAAAGATTTATGCAGCTTATTACAATTTTTTAGGTGATCGTAGAAGTTACTATGCTTTCATTCATACAAAACTTGTAAAAAATTATAGCGCACGGCGGGAATTTTTTTTATGAATGAACCGAATCGTGAATTACAAATGTCAAATAAAGCTACATTTTCATGCTGTTTTTTTTTGAAAGAACTGCATATACTTTCAGTCTGAACATTTTCAAAGGAAATACTTTGAATTTGATGATTAGTTTCTCACAAACTACTGCCAGACATGAACTACTTTGTTGCGTATGTGATGTCTGCTAGGTACATCTGGCTAGTGTCTAGTCTAGACCGAAAGCAACGGTATAAAGCTGCTTAACAGCTTAAAAATAACTAAAACCAAGGTTTTTATAAATTTAGTTTCTGAGGACAGACATATCGACAACTTATGCTTCTTCAATGTACCATTTGGAAGATCATAAACCGAATTTTTTTTGACGGATCACAATAACGGTAGTCAGGAACATTGTGTAAAATCAAAAATATTCAAATACACCAACATTGAAAACAATATCGATAAGACATATAAACTTAATATTCCATACTTTTGTAAATTGTAACGTGCAAGTATGAACTCTTTTGTTTTAACTGTCACAGCCATGTCCTTATTCGGTCAAAAGGAAATGACACAATTATTACAAACCACAATATATAGGTGATACTCATGACTTTGCATATATATATAACACTTCCAGGGTCAGTACAATGTGTACTAACATTCTGATAAAAGTAACTAATATGCAGATGTATACGATAAAAGCCAATCATTGATCATTTCTGTGGAAGAACACATAAGGTCAGTGTCTTTTCCTTCCTCTGTTGTCACCTAAATGTTGCTTTCGATTTTTGATCTTACTGATCCACCGGTACACCTGATCTCGCCCATGGTTTTTATTGGGTCCATGTTGTTCATCTGTATGTGTGTCTTCATTTTTCTTTTTTGTCCCGTTCTCTAGTGGTATCCTTGTTTCTTAAGTGTTTCCGATGTTGCCTTTGTCTATGGATTGTTCGTTCTTTGACTGACGGTTCGGTTCTCACTTACTATACTTTATATTAAAATTAACTGATTGTTTAAATATTGTTTAACGTCTACTCAGCAATATTTAATTAAGTTATATCAAGACGAGAACAAGTTTGTCAATAAATAATCACTTTTGGGTATGGAAAAGGCCATGGGATGAGAAATTCCGACTGCCACTGGAAAAGTAGGGTAGGGGCGGATAATTAAGCTTTGTAACCAATCACTATTGACCACTCTTAAAAAGAGCTCGCTGCAAAAGTTATTTAACATGCAGGAAGCGCAACATTTCTTACAACACGTGGACCTAAGTTTACATCCCATCCGAAAGATGGGTTGTGTATACATGTATATTCATCCACGGACATCCAGTTTTGGAGGCTCGTAGCCAGTAGCCTGGATACTGGGTCCTATTTCTATATCCTGGAGTTCTTTCTGGGTCCTTTATATTAAGAATTACCATGATGGATAGATTACCATGATTGATAAACTAAACTTTACGACAAGCGTGATGATTTCGACTTTCCGATAGTGAAGTTCCGGTTTTTGAGCAGTAATATTGCACATATCCGGTTTATGGCGTTTACATTTCACAACTCATTCCGTTTTGTCATGCCAGTAGTCTGTACAGCAATTTTGTCAACAGAGCGAAATTACTGTCTCAAAAACTTATACACCAAGATATGTTCAATCACTGTACAGAGGTTTTACGGATATGACACCACTGCAATGTTTTTATTTCACAGTAGATAGACGAGAGTAGATATTTTGAGTAGATGAAGAGTTTATTACTGGACTGACAAACACGGACCCTGACAAAATCGGACTTTTCACTGGCAGTTTGACGGGTGCAACGGTTGAAGCAGATCATGCTCACCCTTTCGGAGAACCTGATGATAAACTCTGTTTTTAGTGGGTGTTCACACTGTCAGTACTTTTGTTTGATGTATTTTCTAGTATATCGCACCGTTATTTTTTAGTTTTGTCTTCGTCAGTTATGTGTGTGTGATAGATTTGTCCTTGTTATTATCTGAATACTGAAAAGATACACAGATAATTTTCATACTTTAATCTTGGTGCTGATTGGGGGTTAGAGATGTTACTGTATGAACCATGGATTTCGATAGGTTTCGTCCAAGTTAACGTTTTTGTATGAATTTCTCATCTGTTTCCTTGCTAACATATTCATTTTCCCCATTTTAGAAAACGAAAATAACCAATTGGCGACCACACAGATATATCAACATCATATTTTAGCTGGCTTTGTGACGGGTGCAATGAGTGGAGCAGATTACGCTCATCTTTGCGGAGCACCTAATGATACCTTAAGTTTTTGTAGGGTTTATACTACTAGTGCTATACTTTAGTGGCGTTCCTGTTCTTTTTGTTTGTGTTTTGTCTTCATTATACTGTCTCAATTTGTGTGTGATATGAATTGCCGTGTTTCGGATTTTTTGATTTTGGAATTTCCCCTTTCCTCCTTTGTGAATCGTTATTCTTTTGCCGATGTAGTGTATTTGTAATAAAACCTCTCTTCGATATATTAATTACAAAATTTGGAATCAGTAGAAAATTGATATACGAAAACACTGATAATTTATCCAAATCATGTATTACATGCTCAGCTTCTTCAAGATGGTGGAGAGTCCCTGTCTTGTGGTTCTTGTTATATGAAATATATATAGAACATCCACACACATGTAAAGTTCAAATGGACCGATTTCTGAAATAAATACATAATCAGCTACTGAACAGATCTTTCAAGACCATATATTTTTACTAGGTGCGTGACGGGTATCCTATGTGAAGGTCATACCCACCCTTCCTGATCACCTGATGACAACCCTGTTTTATTAGGGGTTTCCACTGTTAGTGCTTTATTTTTGTGGCGTTTGTTTCATTAACTGTTTGTTTCCTCCTTATTATTTTTGTTCTCTTTCTGTATGTGAACCTTATATTGCCATATATTCTGTATTTATGGTTTTTGGTTGTAGCTTCGGTATTCATTTGGAAATATAATTATTTAGACATGTATGTGTTTAATAATAATAACTGTGGGTATACGGTAATTATTTATTTCAATTAAGCGTCTTCTGCCATAATTTTTGATAACACCTAACGAGGTAGATAAAATATTTTACAGCGACAATAAAAATAGCTGGTAACCATGAATGAAATGTCTAAAAGGAGGAATATCATAGTAGATACGGATGCTGGTTTAGATGATGCACAGGCTATATTGATGGCTTTGGCGTCAGAAGATGTAGAGGTGGTTGCTATAACAACGGTGATGGGAAACACTGGAGCATTTCAAGTGGCTAAGAATGTATTGCGAGTTTTGAATCTTGCAAACCGTTTAGATGTAAGTAGCTAATAATATAGCATAGGAAACGCTCATCAAAAATATGGATGCTGTTAATTCCTGAGAGCCATAGTAAATTAACTCATAAGAATTATATCTCATCTCATCTATCATCATAGTGTCCGCTGGCACATGAGGTCCATATACAATCCCTCAATTTCTTTGTGTCCTTTGCTATTGTTCAGCTGCGCATGCTCCATCCCAGTTTAAATCTTTCATGTTCTGTTGTCCTCCTTCATGTTTTTTTGCGGTTTCCCTTAGGGTGCTATGTGAATGCTGTTATCCATCCTTAGTACATAGAGCCTATCAATTTCCATTTTCTGTGGGCTATGATGCTGCTGATGTTGGATGTTCCTGTTCTTCTATGCAGTTCCGTGTTTTATATTTTATCTGGCCATCTAGTCCTTGCTATTTTGAAAGAATTAGGTAAGCACTTATTTCTGACAGTGGCATTTGAGACTTAATTTGGGGCCTCATCGTGACTTTAAGATGCGGAACAACCATTAACGCAGCGTTCCATTGCTTGATTTAATCGTGTTTTTGTAGAGACTTTGTCTCATGTGCATCTTCTCCATATCCTTTTATTGTAAATTTAATATCACTTATCTATCTCTGATTTGTTTATCCATGAAAAAGAAAGGAAATGGGGTAAATGTCAAGGAGACAACATCCAATATCCAGGTTAAAACGACCCAAAACAAAGCATTTAGGGGTCAACGTACGGTCTTCAACACAGTGAGGAACCTCACACCATATAGCAAGCCTTAAATGGCCCCCAAAAGGGTAAAAAAGTGAATAAATCAATGGAAACAAACCACATCCAATAACCCAAATATCAAGAAACTAAAATTCTATAAGAAGACAAGGACAAGCCAATGACCAACATATTCCTGACTTGGGACAGGCGCAAAAATTGCGGTGGGGTTAAACTCGTTTTGTTGGATCCAAACCCTCCCCCTATGTGTGGTGAAAGGCTAAAAATAAATACACAAAAAGACTCATAGTAAAAATCAAACTAGAAAAAAAGTCCAACTTATCAAGACGAGTACCCTTACAATGAAGTACATTAAACATGAAGACAATGAACTTGTTATAAAGTGAATGTACAGTACATTGAACCATACAATAAACATTCACCAAACAGTCCTTCAAAGACTTGCCCAAAACATTTCTACATAACCATGTCTTATTTAAAAATTCAGAAATGTAGGAAAGCGTAATTTG
>MJUU01039617.1:89803-101086 GCA_002080025.1 Modiolus philippinarum
AACATGGGATGAGATTCATTACATAAAAGAAGTAATTTTGGTTTTGTGCCCATGTTTAACATCTATGAGTGATTGTGCTTAATCAAAGCACTGAAAACACTAAATGTGTGACTATTTTAATAGTGATGTAAAGTAGGGAAAAATTCAGAAAATGCTGTTATTTTCTGTATACAATTTGGAAAATAACTAAAGAACATGATGAAGTGCAGCAATTACACTGGGGGATGTTTTAATATCATGTTAAGGTATCAAACCACCAATTCAACCAATCAGAGTTGGAACGAATGAGAAAATAGACCTTTTGAATCTAAAGATAGACTTTGTATTCTTGCACCTTTAAAACTATTCAAGGGAATTTGATGAATGGTGCACCCATTTAAACATTGATATATTAGGTTTAATTCAAGACCAAGGTCAATTGACCAGGTGTAATTTTAGATCACTTAAAAGAGGGGAATTCCCAATGACTATTTTTGCGCAATGTTGTGACGTCGTGGTACGTATTTGTAGGTGGCTTTCCCCGACACACCGGGAATCTCTTAGAAGGCTTTAAAGGTATGATGAAAATTTGATATAATGTAGAGCAGGTATGTGCCTTTCACGACATGTATGGTCTTGGCAAGGTTAAACTTAAGATAAAATGTCCAGGGAGGTTTGAAAATTCCAAATTTTAGTTGAAAATGTTAAAGAAATGAATTGGTGGTTTCACACCTTATCACAATATAACGTGATCCTGAATTTTGTTTCAATGTGACAAATAGACGTCCCTACCTAACCAACATGATGCAATTGAATGAATAGAGTGACGTCACATAAGTGACGATCATGCATAAAAATTCGACAAAAAAAAATAGTGCATGGTTTTTTACTATTGAACCAAAGTTATTGCATGACAAAACGTAAAAAAGGAATAAAACTTAACAAACAAGTAATTTAGTTTGTATTCCATTGTGGAATTACCGATAAAAAAATTATTAGATCTAGTATTTTTGTTTGCTCGACAAGGATTATCAGGTCCAATCAGATTCGCCCTACGGACTCATCTGATATGGACCTGATAATCCTTGTCTCGCGAACGAAAATACTAATAATTAATATTTATCACCTTAATTACATTCAAGAGCAGGTAAAAGATGTAGTAGATGTTTAGCACTTTTGTTCGGGAGTAGACAAATGGCAACAGTTTCTCGGCTGTTACTTTCGTTACTTACTTCCTAGTCGGAAGCCGTTAGCTCGACCATCTAGGCACTTGTTCGTATTTTTTATTTATTTTTGTATGTTTAAATTCACATTTGTGTTTGTGTTTGTTAAGTGTAGCTTAGAATGAATGATCATGTTACTGTGCCTTGGTACATGATTGGTTGTATTTATATATACATTATATTTCGACTTGATTGAAACTTATTTATTATACTGTATCATACATGTTACTAAATACAGTGTACCTTACTAACTTAAGTCGTAACCAACAGATCCCTGTGTATGTCGGATGTGATAAAGCACTAAATGGATACACAGTTACCGGATGTGGTGGTTACCATGGAAGCGATGGATTCGGTGAATGTCCTGACAAGGAAGCCATAGATCATTCTATTATCCAGAAGGAAGATGGTGTCAATGCGTTGCTACGTTTATCAAAAACATGTGCAGGTATGAAGACATTTAGAAAATTCATATGTGAACTAATCCATTCTGATACGGCAGAATGATTGGTTAAACAGACCTCAAAGTAGTTAAACGGACCTCAAAGTAAACCATAAACAAGGATAAAAAATTAAGAGTTTTTCCAATAAAAGCAGATAACAGCCTCCATTTTAAGTAATACTATAATATATTGTAGTTATTATCACATTGAATATAAGGAAAAAATAAAGTGATACAACAGATAAAATATGCCAAACGACAAAGAAGAAAGAAATTCTTAAAATAAGGCATGACAATTTGATTTTCAGGGGAAGGCTTGGCATTTTATGAAAAAAAATTCTGGTCCCATTTTTGCCAAAAACAACTTTCTGACCAGCACCCTAGTTGAAAACATGTTCCTGCCCTAAACCCATGCATTAAATAAAAAAAGCCTGTCTCAACAAAATCTAGCATAGTGTATATAAAAAATAATCTGTGCTGCGAATTTCCCGGCTCGACTGAAAATTTAAGCGCCCCACCTGCCATGGAAATCAAATACTCCGTGCCTTACATGACCTCAGAATGTCATTGGACATTGGAAAATACAACAGAGTGCATGTAATAAGACAAGACGTTTATTGAAAACTGTTTCTCCTTATCTATTCAAGTACCCTTCTGGGAACCTGGTGTCGCTCTTGTAGATCACACTGGTAGTGCTTTAGTTTCAAATATTATGTTTGTTTTTCGTATATTTTCTGGATTTTTTGTTTATTTGTTCTTCTATTAACCCGCTTTTTCCAAGACTTTAAATATTTGTTTAGGTACACTGCTGCCGTTGCATTACCTTTTCATAAAAGGGCTTGTTTGGAGGTCCCAATATTCCATATTTCAGGACTAAAATATCCCTTTGAAAACTGAATGTATCCTAATAATTATTGATATATCTCATATTCAAAATATCTCGTATCCATGTAAGTTGTTTCAAATATCCCATATCCCAATTAACTCTTAACGAGCCTCATTTTATCCTGGTTATAATTCCAAATAACGTGTTATCAACGTAAAGAACTGTGTATATCATATACTTAGACTAGATAAAAGCGAAATTTAACCTCAAGATAAAGCATGTATTTTATGGTGAAAATCACTGACAATACGAGTGTGACTGTTAACGGGCTGATAAAGCTACTTCCAGAATTTATCACATGCCTTTCCGTCACAACTCGGAAGTTTTATCACACGCAAGTTCGGGTATTTCCGCCAAAATGGGGAGTATTGCTTCTATACTGCAATCTTAAATGATCTATGTGATAAACAAATGTGATAGAACAGATCTATATTATTTGAATATGAAATGTAACAACAAATCGCCTTGCTGTTTTTTTTTTATCGATTGGACATTGATTACTTGTCAACTCCATAGAAACAGAAACCAATGCCAACGAAACTGACCACATAAAATGCTGTAAACTTTACAATGGAGATAATTCATTACAATATATCTGCTTTTGTTTGAATAGCTTCAAGTATCTATTTTTTTTATCAAGTTCAAGTTCAATATTTAATGTTAATCATACAAATTTTAAATTTAAAGTTATAAGAATTATCTTTTAAATACAAAATACATCAGCTGCATAATAAAGGGTAACTTTTGTTCTTTTATCAAGTGAACCAGGAATTTGGGGATTTTGATGTCATTAATTAAAAAAAGGTATGTTATTTCTGTATTAAAGGTCACGTCAAGCATCTAAGTGTTAGAACTTCATCTAAGTAAGAACCCATTTACACGTGCTAAAAATAAGTCAACTGAGGTATAAATACCGATACTGCAGCAAACCCGTGCCAGTCTCAGGATGTTCATAATAAGTACTCTCTGAATTGTTTCTATAGTTGGAAGTATATGATAAAAACAGCATTACATGTCATTTTTCATATCACGTCCTTTATCAGCCCTCGGTCATATATCATCCCTCGAGCCTAACGGCTCTCGGGCTGATATAAGGACCTAGGGCTGATTTTGGTTCATACATAGACTAGACTAGACTACTGTGCTTATCTGACACATTTCAATATCAGCTTTAATGCTCAATCCTGCTGTAAAATGACGATATACTAATGACCTTCAGACTACCTGACAACCAAGTTTACACAGGGTTTTCATGCGGCAAGACAGCGGTATTGCTCCAAGGGACTGTCAAGAAAAGCAATAAATATTTCGAATACTTCATACAATATGTAACAGTATTAATCCAAAATGTAATCACGGGTATTCATGTGATGCCTGTATAAACAATGAAAACAATGAAATGATATGGAGTAAATGCACATAAGACAAAGTCTCTACAAATACATAGTAGAACCAAGTAAAGGAATAACGTTTTTATTGTTGTTCTTCATCTTGAAGTCACTATAAGGCATTCAACATACCTCAAAGTAAGTTCAATAAGACCCCTAGCACCGGTTTGAGTGGATATCTTTGCTATGTTTCGAACAACGCTTTCATCCATGAAATCGGGATTAAAATATTGACCAAATAGTGATTACCCGTACGCGTGGTAAAATATCAATATGCTTATTTTTCATGAATTATATTGCACTAAATAATTCATGTGCTTGAGTAATACAGCTATTCATATACATAGACCGTTTGAGTAAATTTAATTCACTTAACATACACTTTGTTTGTTTTAGATCTGACTCTTGTCTGTATTGGCCCATTGACTAATATTGCAACTGCCATCAGGAGAGACGCTTCGTTTGGAGATTGTCTACAAGAATGTTTTATAATGGGAGGGAACTATTATGGTAAATGTAAAGATTGTATTTATTTGGTCAGATATGGATGTGGTAATGTCGTCAAAACTATTTACATCGAGAAAAGTACAGTTAATTTGGTAAAACGGGTAATCGTTTGATGCCAGACATAATGAAGGATGGCTGAAAACAAGTGAAGTATAGAGTACCAAATGAACAAAGGATTGGAAATTACAAATCTAAGTCAAAAGACATGGCCAAAACGAGAATTTGGGAAACAAAGTTAGACAGTGACGAATAAGAAATAAAAATACGACATTGAAAAACATTGCATTCACAGTTTGAATACCCATGAAACTTGGGGTTGCATCAGGTGCTCCGGAAGGGTAAGCATATCCTGTTCTGTTAACAGCACTCGTCACACTCTCAGTAAGTCAATATATAATAAAGTCAAAATCGGTATAGTCAAATCTTGGAATACAGGAATGTAACTGATTTTTTTTTAATCTGAGACAGCGACACGTCATATCGTTCAATGATGTTATGATGACGGCCATAGAATTTCCTGAGGGATGAAAGGTATAGTCAAATCTTGGAATACAGGAATGTAACTGATTTTTTTTTAATTTGAGACAGCGACACGTCATATCGTTCAATGATGTTATGATGACGGCCATAGAATTTCCTGAGGGATGAAAGGAACACATTCCTGACTAAGAAGCTTTTGGGAGAGTGTTTTTGCTCTATTTAAAAAATAGATGTACATGCTTGACAGTAACGAATCAACTGTGGAATACACATTCGCTGGAGATATAGGTATATAGCTGCAACGAAAGAGAAAGTTCATAATTGGAAGTTGAAATAATCATGCTTTCCATATAGCTTAGATTTCAAAAGTTAATCTTCGTCAATCTTGGTACGAAACTGAAGTAGGCGTATCAGTAAATCTTAAATTACAAATCTGATATGAATATTCCTTACATGTGGATTATTTAGAGAAAGTATATCGTCTATGTACTGAAATTAAAGGACTGGGCTAAATAGTTTCGTTTTCTTTGAATAACACCCTGTAAAAATTGTCCTCATACGAGTAAGAGAAAGGTGATCTAAACGTGGCACACAGGAATCACTACTGTCAAAACGCGACCTCATGTGCAGAACAAAAATATTGTCGCCAAAAAGTACATTTCAACAGACAACTTAACACATGTAGCTGGGCACTTTGAAAGCGTCAACAAAATAATAGCCTCAACAATACAGAAAGCGCTGCATACATGGTGAAACTGAATTGATTTTGACATACAACTCACTTCATACTGCAAAAGCCCATACATTCATGTTTACCATTTTTTTCATTAAAAAACTCGCCTAGAAAAGTAGTATCTGCTTTAAAAAAATCGATTCCAGATTATACATATGAAAGGTATAATTTTAAGATCACAAGAAACAGAAGTATAATTTAAGTAAATAGAAGCCCAATAGTACGAAAGCCGGATAGTGTCAATAGATTTTTTTTTATTTTCTTAGTAAAAAAAATTTCACAAAAACAAATTCGAATTAAAAATATTTTTCTCGGAATAACAAAACGTATTGCGTAATAATAACGCGATAATTATCTTGTTATTTCGAATTAAAAATATTTTTCTCGGAAATACAAAACTTATTGCGTTATAACGCGATAATTATCTCGTTTAAACGCAATAGTTATCTCGTTATTACGTAATAATTATCTCGTTATTTCGAATTAAAAATAATTTTCTCGGAAAAACAAAACATTGCGTTATAACGCGATAATTATCTCGTTTAAACGCAATAATTATCTCTTTATTACGCAATAATTATCTCGTTATTTCGAATTAGAAATATTTTTCTCGGAAAAACAAAACTTATTGCGTTATAACGCGATAATTGTCTCGTTTGAACGCAATAATTATCTCGTTATTTTGAATTAAAAATATTTTTATCTGAAAAACAAAACTTATTGCGTTATAACGCGATAATTATCTCGTTTGTACGCAACAATTATCGCGTTATTACATAAAAATTATCTCGTTATTTCGAATTAAAAATATTTTTATCGGAAAAACAAACTTATAGCGTTATAACGCTATAACTCGTTTGTATAAAAAAAATAAGGTACCACAGAGCCACGCACATTCATTTCTCGGCCCCTATACCTGTCCAATGTGTTTCGGCAGCTTTATGTAAATAGATGAAACGGATGATATTCTTTTGAGTTGTTCTTATTTTTGTAGTCTCAAGTCTGCCTCATCAAGGGTCCCTTGAAACAAACAATACTTTGAATAATGTAGTCAAATACTGTAATTCTTATACCTATCGAAAACAAGGGGAGTTTCATTAACAGGCAAACAATCCTTAATTATAAAAAAAACATTTAGCAACTTATTGAGAATGCTCCAAACACATTTACATATACTAACTCGTTCCCACGACATACTAGTCGCGGCCACGGGATACGCATACATCATGAGGCCTTCAACAACGAGTTTTGTTCATACTCATAGCTATGTCGTGGCCACGACTTAGTATCTCGTGGGAACGACATAGCTTTACTGAACGAGTTAGCCAATGTATCGATAGTGAAATGTCAAGACGCTTTCCGCGTGACATTTCAAATCTAATCAATAAAATCAGCCATCACATTGATTTTTATTTATTTGATCTGCAATGAAGAGACATAAGTTGTCGAAATGCGCATATGCAGAATATAAATACACAATAACTTCGGTATTTTGTTATTGACACATCCTAGCTTTAATATTTGTATTGATGAATTATGCTGTACCGGCGCGCATTACTCAGACATACTAGATGTGTGAAACTGTTTACTAGTAACCAGATAAGGAGGGGGAAGCAAGACCTTTTCTGTTAATGTGTTTTGGGCATTTTCAGTCAGTTATTAAATGTATTTGGTGAAATTAATCAGTTGTTAACTATTTTTGGACCTTTTGATTTTTTTCTGTTCTGTTAAAAGAGGTATGACCATTTACCCGGGGAATTTATTTAATTCAGCTTATTTATTTTGCAAATGGAATAAATCTTCTCGAAAACTCTTCTAATATGTCACATGCTACATACACCGTCAGAACAAAAGCAATTCAAATGCATTTTCATACATTTAGTAAAAAGATTCAGCCACTGAACTCGCCACTTAAGGTAGATGGGTAGTCCAAATTTTTTTTCCATAGATTTTCTTTATTTTCTCAGGAAAGTTTCCTTATTATATTAGCATTGAAATAAAAAAAAAAAAAAAAGGGGGGTCACCGTGCTTGTTTTTAATATAACTGATATCAAAATAATCAAATATTTCTAATGAATATATAGGGAAAAACAGGTATTTGGTTGTTTTCTTTAAAACTATTCCATAGATTTCTTTCTATTTTACACATATGTTAGCCCTTTGAACATACTTTCAAAACATATAAAGAAAAATGTGGGTCACCGACTTTGTTTTCCATATAATTTAAAATATGTGAATTTTCATAGTGATATCTATGTAAAATATTTTCATCAGATTATCTCCCTTTTTCAAATAGCGTCTTCCGAACTATTTAATTATCAAATAACCAAACATCATCCAGTTAGATAAATACATGTTAAATCAAGTCAATGTAGATCCTTTGCTTTTTGAGTCACTGATATAATAGTTATTGGTGCATTACAAATAAAAATATATGCATATTTAAAAAGCAGATGAAACCACAACAGTATAAATAACAAATTCAAAATGGCGGAAGACAACCGATCTACCTTAAATGCAATGTTGACAATATTTGTAATTATTATAAGTTTTTGTTTTGGTTCTCAGTGTCCTTTGAGTAGTACCATCCTCACAAACACTCTTAAATACCAAAATTTGACATAAAATAAGCAATGAAGGGATATGAAGTAAATGTACATGAGACAAAGTCTTTACAAATTCATGGTAAAACAAAGCAATGGAATAACACTTTTATTGTTGTTCTTCATCTTGAAGTCACCATGAGGCTTTCATCAATGAGCTTTGCTCATACCCCATAGTAAGTTCAAGACGGCCCCTACCAACGGTTTGAGCTGAATTCATTTCTAATTATCGAGCAATGCTACATCCATGCTCTTCATTATCTATAATGCGGGGTTGTCAACAAACATAAAATTAACTAGAAAAGTGCTCTTACAATCGCTGTCATCCGTTGCCCGGCAAAAAAAAAAAAAAAAAAAAAATAACAGAAGACAATAATAACACATAAACAATCACAGGGCACTCATCGAGTCAAAAGTAAGAAAACTTGACATAATAAAAAATCATGAGATGTGGGCTCAATAAACAGGTGGCCAGAATAACATTCTGAAAATATTTTTAACAAAAGGCTTTTTACAGCGATATTCGACTGCAAGTATTCCAGAAAACATACAAGTGTGGCATAAATTAATTTCAATTTCGAGAAGTACACGTACCATAGACCACTTTGCACGATTTTTGATAACATTTGAACTTAGTCTGAAAATGACCAAATATAGGATCAAAATTCAAGTCTAAATGACCATACTTTTACTTTGTGTAAACTGTTCAAGGGAAATAAAAAGCGCTTATTGCTGTTAATGAGGTTGGGGCCATTTTATGTTAATGTGTTTGGAGCATTTTCAGATAGTTGTCAAATGTTTTTTTTTGATAATAGAAG
Organism: Modiolus philippinarum; assembly: GCA_002080025.1. Classification (NCBI taxonomy): domain Eukaryota; kingdom Metazoa; phylum Mollusca; class Bivalvia; order Mytilida; family Modiolidae; genus Modiolus; species Modiolus philippinarum. The sequence continues at coordinate 98,863 of MJUU01039617.1, forward strand.
ATTGTTAGCCTCTTAATGCAACTTCCCTTGCAGAAGAATTTTTTGACTACATTGTTTAAACTATTGTTTGTTTCAAGGGATGCCTGATGAGGCAGACTTGAGACCACAAAATTAAAAAGCAACTCAAAAGAATATCATTCATTTCATCTATTTACGAAAAGCTGCCGAAACACACTGGTGTAGGGGCTGTTTGGTACTTTATTTTTTTTACAAACGAGCTATTGCGTTATAACGCAATGAGTCTTGTTTTTCCGAGAACAATATTTTTAATTCGAATAACGAGATAGTTATTGCGTACAAACGAGATAATTATCGCTTTATAACGCAATTCTCCTCCTTTTACTGAGGGAATGTTAAAATTCATACTACTGGATCTGGTACTGTATGACATAGATTTCCTTATAAAATTACTCTTCATATATTCTGGGCTTTTATTATTAACAATATTAAACACATGATTGAGCCTTAGTTGTTTTACTCTATAGTTAATATTTAGAAAACCAAGTCTTCCAAATTCTTTATATGTGATACTAGTTCTGTTTTGTAAACCTCAAATAAATCTGATTACTTCATTTTGAGCAACCTGTAATTTATCCCTCATATTTTTAGTGAGACCCTCATACCAACATGAGCAAGCATAAAGTGACACTGAATAAGAGCAGAACATAGAGTCTTTCGAGATTGAATATCTAAACAATTAGCATATCTAAACAGAAGTTTTAACCTCTGATTCACTTTTTGCAAGATAGATTCAACAATTAATTCACCAGATAAAAATTGGTCAATAAATATTCCTATGTATTTTACGTTTTACTAGATTCAATATCTATTCCTCTACAATTTAAGATTATTAACGAGCCACTACGCAATTTCTTTTTACCTTGCTTTTTATAGAATTTTAATGTTTTTATCAAAATTCTAAACATTTAAAAATACTGAGGCTTCATTCCGTGTATAGCACTCTGTAGATGTCCTTGGTACTGGATTATGCCTCCAACTTAATGAGTACTTCTTTTTTTTTTACTAATTTTGGATTATGGTTTTCCATATTATTTGATTCTAACGCTGCTGATGAGAGGTGACTGCTTGAAACACGTGTACAGCATAAAGATATTTACTGTTTTATGCAAGTTTGGTATTTTTTGTATTTGTTATAGGTAAGGGAAATGTGCCTTCAAGTGCAGTCCCTGTTGACCCGTAAAATTTCGTTATAAGTAGGGGAAATACTACGCCGAGTGCACAGTATAATTACCATGTTGACCCTTATATATTTTACGAAAGGATATGGAGTAAATGAACATGAGACCATAACACATATGTTAACTCTAACTGCAATAATTTTAATGAGCTGTATGGCCATTTCGGAAATTAATTCCTCATCAGCAGCACTAGAACCCAAACAATGGAAATCCATAATTTCAAAATAATGTTAAAATACATAAAACCAAACAAAATCCGAATAATCAGTAATTTCAAATATAGCTAAGGACAAAACTACGATGGTGGGAGTTAATCCTTCGGTTTTAGAATTTAGATAAGTTTAGATAATAGTAATTGAACAAAGTGTACACAAGAGATATTATCTCATGTACAAGTACACCATATCTTTGTTATAGGTAAAGGAAATGTGACGCCGAGTGCTGAGTATAATTTTCATGTCGACCCAGAAGCAGCCAGAGATGTACTGAAGTATCTATCATGTCCAAAAACCTTACTGGGATGGGAAATATGCACAAATAATTCATTTACATGGGTAAATAACTTAAACTGAATCGATGTTTCTGAATAAGCTCCACCGTGCTTGATTTATTTCTGTATTCATTGCATTCTAGTTGCACTAAAATTCGCCCCTTAATCGAGTCTTTCTCCTTTCTTTTATTTTGGTGTCCTTTAAATTACAAGTTCACCCAGTTGACATTCTAACACAATGAAACTGCTACTTTTTTGTTTTGTTTTTCATGTTTTTATTGAAAGGTATATGCGATTCAAAACGTAGGTACATTCGAGTCAAAACAAGCTGGTAACTAAAATTAAACAATTTAAAACAAGGATTTCAGTTATCCGGCTTGTTTTGACTCGCATGTACCTACGTTTGAATCGCATATACCTATACAGTTGTTGGGCCAGCGGTCATTAATATCGGATGTCAATAGAAACTTTACCTTTATAGAAATAATAGTAGTATATAGGTGGTTACAAACTAATATTTGTGGAGGTGGTGCGA
>MJUU01039618.1:25539-57165 GCA_002080025.1 Modiolus philippinarum
ACAGGAGAGGGTCTAATCTGGGAATCTCTAAGGAGTCAACATTCTCCCCCCCCCTACACCCCCATCCCCCAAAAAAACATCCATACTCAGATTGTGTATCCCATTAGAGGTTAATCATGAAGCTTCACTGAATAAAATGGCTGATCCAGGTGTCCTGAAAAAAAGGTTCTTCAGCCAATCCAAAATCAAAAGCCTCAAAAAAGCCCATTTACTTACCTACAGTGCCTTTTACAGGTTGGATCATTTTTGCAAAAGAACCCAAAGCATCTAGCCAAGATCTATCTTTTGGATGAAGTACAGATCTGTTCATTAATATTTGATAATTCTGAAGTTCTTTTACTATCATAAAACACAATAGACGATCAAGTCCTGTTAATCCAAAAGTACCAACTGATCTCTGAAAAAGAAAATAGATTCATAAAACACAATAGAGGATCAAGTCCTGTTAATCCAAAAGTACCAACTGATCTCTGAAAAGGAAAATTGATTCATAAAACACAACAGAAAATCAAGTCCTGTTAATCCAAAAGTACCAACTGATCTCTGAAAAGGATAATAGATTCATAAAACACAACAGAAAATCAAGTCCTGTTAATCCAAAAGTACCAACTGATCTCTGAAAAAGAAAAATAAATTATCACAATATAAATGCCAGATATCCCAATCATAAAGGGGGTTAAAAGGAAGCTCTGTGTATGATGTACGAAAAATAAAAATTGGCCTTGTACTATGTACGAAAATAGCCCTAGAAGTCAAAATTGGCATGTATGTAGTAAAAGGCATGCTTTGTACGAATGTAATTGAACTAATAAAGGTTTTGTATGATGTACGAAAAATAAAAATCTTGTACGTTGTAGGAAAATAACACTTTACACTCATAAAGTGAATCCCTAAAATTTATTAATGTTTTTAATAGATATCTCTAAAGTCAAAACTGGGCCTTTATTGTACTCAAAGAAATAGATTCACAAATTGTGGAAAAAATGGAAAAAGTTTTGTGAATTAAGATTTAAAATGATAATTTTATACTTGTATAATCTAGAACCACACAGACTAGAAGACAAATAAGATCAAATAAATATTGTCATATATATACTCTTTGCTGCATTCGTTCAAACTTCAGCTAATTGAATAAAGTCTAGAAAATTATGTCATACATTTGTTTTGTTTTTTTCGTCATTCCCTGAAAAAAAAAGACATCCCATAAATCAACAGAATAGCACAGACTGTCTTAATTGTTTAGTACATGTTTGATAGATTAATGTCTGTAACATCTGACTTGCAGACGGACGACTAATATGATACAAGTTTAATACTGAGAATTAACTGATGTTTCTACGAGTTCTGTAATTTGCAGACTAATGATTTTTTAGTAATAACAGGACGATATGTAATTTCTCTTGAAAATTCAATAATTACATGCTCTTTTGAGATTATATGTTTCTATTGAAGGAATTGTAACAGAAGTCTATTTTTATATCTTTTTCTCTCCATGTGTACTTTTAAATCATTTCAGAATTAGATATTTCCTGAAATAAAATGAAAGCGTCTCTGTCATACTAAGAATAATTGAGCTGGAAAGGAAAGGCACATTACAACTCAATATACTGCAGGTTCAAACCAAATATCAAATATTTATTGCATACACAAGAGAATAAATTTTTGCAGAAAATGTATCGAAATAGGCCACAGCTATTACAAACCAGAGGCTCACATGTGAGCCTGTAGTACTCACCTGGTGGTTACCTCCCACAGGGTTTAATGATTAATATAAAGGTGATTATTCAAACTTGACCTCTATCTTAAATTTTTTTTTAAATATATAACAAAATGTATGAAATTAAAAAAAATTGACGAATAAAGAGCAATAACTCCTACATTGATATTGAAAATTTTTGCAATATATAATTGACCTCTATCTGTTATAGTTTTTTTAATAAAAAATATTTAAAAATTTTATAATTTTAAGGAAAAAGAGGAATAATTACAAGGACGCTGTTAGGATTTTCTTCAAAATTAACAGGTGGGTAGATCTTGCTATACTGATAAGTTTTATCCTCTGTCAGATTTTAATATCTGTAAAGGTTTTGAGTTACTTGCAAAAAACAGCAATTTACCCCTTGTAATCAATTTTTAGTTTCAGCGTCTATGTTGTTTAGTTTTCTGACTAATCAAACACATTTTTGAAACTGCATACCCTAGTGATGATTCAGACCAAGTTTGATTGCAATTGGCCTAGCTGTGAGAAGATTTTTGTAATTGTTGATGGACTGACTACAGACAATAGAGGAAGGACGCAAAGTGATGGCAGATGCTCACATGTCCTTTTAGGCAAGGTGAGTTAAAAATGGATATGCAGAGCGCAGGTATGATACAACTGCTGCAAACTAGAGTTGTTGCAGAATGAAAGCCAGTGATACCACCTTCTAATTGAACTCTGAATCAATATGGCAAGTGTAAATTTAAGTTTGTGTGGACACAATAGAGTTATGAACACAGTATAAATCTGGACATAATACAAGTATGGACACAATGATATACCTCCCCCCTTTTTCCAGAAATATTAAAAGACGAATTATCTTCCCTTTAAAATTTAATACAGCAACCATATTACTTCATGCACATCTTCAGGTGGTATACTACAACTGTGTAATATTTCACCAAAATCCAACCAACCGTTTAGGAGAACATGTGCTGACAAAGTTCGTCCCTCCCTTTTTCTAGAAAATATTCTAAGACAAATTATCTCCCCTTTGAAATTTCAGACAGCAACCATATTACTTCATGCAAATCTTCAGGTGGTGCACTTCAACTGTGTAACATTTCAAAGTTTGCAATTAAAAAGTAAAAATCCACCAAATGTACAAATAAAAAAAAAACAACTAAAAATATCAAAAAGGAACAGAAAGGAGAGTGCACTCTACTTTATGTTCCTTTTTCGACATTTTTCATAGTTTTTTAGAGTGGGGCGCTCATATTTGCCGTGGATGCATTTTCCCAGCGATTGTCAATATGGAAGTCATGAACGGTATCGATCGTTTCCAAAGCAGGAAATAGTTTTACCTGTGTTTTACTCTATTTTGTTGTTCATGAATCTAGGTGATTTTAAGAATAAGAAAGGTGCACAAAGAGCACAAGAAAGTTAATTATAACACAACAAAAGCTCTGATTTCATATTTCGAACATCATTGTCATCACTGTTCCCTCGTTTCCTAAATAAGTTTCCATATCATGTCAGATTTAACCATAAAAACACCCTAGAACCTCTCTGTGATTCATTTTATACGATAATAAATACTTTTGCAGGATTCACACAATATTTACATTCGACGTCATGACATATTCCGGATACGTGTGATGCATGATTCATTTTCTGAAAATCGCACTGACGTTTTTCCATTGCACATACTGACGATTTTGTTTTTGGATCGTCATAGTAAACTTAAAAGTCTACCAAGGATCTGGGAAATATAGGTCTGGTTCAATAACTGGACAAACCGAAACAAGAACAAGACATCATAAATCCAGAATACATGGCAATATAAGGGGACAAGCATTTGATTTTCAAAAGGGGGGGGTTGTTTGGGCGATTTAATGTGTCTACAAAAATAATTTATTTTCATGTCCATCTCGAACAAATTATTTATTTTCACCAAACATCACATCAAATTATTTTTTTGTATTTACAACGAAATATTTTTCTTCAAATCAAAATTTAATTATTTCTATTCATGACAAGCACATCAAAGTAGGATTAGAATTTTTATTTTCACTTGAACTGAGATTAGATTGTTTATTTACAAAATCGCCCCCCCCCACCCTGAAAATCAAATGGTCATCCCCTTAGGATCACATACAGACAGAAAAAATGAAAGGATATTGAGTGAATGTACATGTGACAAAAATGCACATGATACATAGAAAACTCCAGTTTATCAAGGACAGGGCTTTTATTCCCGTCTACATCTTGATGTCACCTGAGGGTCTTCAACTAGAGGTGAACAATATTCACCCACTCAAGCGAGATCAAGAAGGCCCCTAGCGTGCACTTGAGCCGTATTCTTGAAAAAAAAAAAGTTAAACAACATCGATCACAGCTGAAATATGTCATTTATGCAACACATCTCAGGAGCGGTCAATGAGAAAAAAAAAATAAACCAGGCAATGTCTGCTTACAAATATTTGTCATTAAAGAGCCTGATGAAAGACAAAAAAAGAACATAAATGACGAAGAAAAAGACTGAAACAGAACATTTATGAACACCACAAAAAACTAGAGAATGTGTCTATAAGACACAGATGCCCTGCCGACAAATTCATCACAATAAATGACCTAAATTCATCAGGCATAATATTAGTTCCATGTCATTTAACATCAGGAAGTACCATTACAAATGATTTTTTTTTAAATAAACTTTTGTTGAATAATGGAAAGTAACAAAAATTTACCAAAGTCACTCAAGCGTAAAATATAGGTCAAAGACACTTAATTGGCCTTGATTTGGATAGAAGTAGTCAAGTTGATTTATTTTGATGCAACAACATTGGGATAGCATGTTAAGTTGTTGAGAAACGGACTTAAATTTAAAATTTAACAAAAGTCACTCAACCATAAAATATAGGTCAAAGCCACTTAATTATCAATGATTTGGGTTGTACTCATTATGGCAATTAATTTGATGAAATATGATATTGGTATAATGCATAGTTGTTGAGAAATGGACCTTAATGCAAAATTTAACAAAAGTGATTCAATATAGCGTAAAACAGTTGATAACAGAGCGTAAAATATAGGTCAAAGCTATCTAACTTTCAATGTTTTGGGTAGTACTTATCAAAGTAATTAATTTGATGAAACATTATATTGGTATAATGCCTAGTTGCTGAGAAATGGACTTTAACACAAAATTTAACAAAAGTCACTCAAGCCTAAAATGTAGGTCATGGATCTGCAATTATTGGTGAATCTAGTAGTACTAATCAAGGTGCATGTACTTGTGTAATATTATCAAAATACTACAAGAGCTTGCCAATATATGGACCTAAACGCAAAACTTCACATCGGGATGGACGGACAGACGTATGTAAACAAGGGTAAATCTATTTGCCCCTTCCACTTCGTGGCAGGGCATAAAAAAAAAGTAAATTGAGACGAATGAGAACTCATAAAGTTGATAACAGATCATAATTTCATTCTAACAAATTAATATTAATTTGTACCTGTTTGGAGAGAAACGCATTTTTGCAATAACCACATTCCTGCTTTTTTGAAATTATGGATTTCCTTTGTTTGGTTTCTAGTGCTGCTGATGAGGAATAAATTTCCGAAATGGCCATACAGCTCATGAAAATTATTGCTGTTGGAGTTAACATATGTGTTATGGTCTCATGTTCATTTACTCCATATCCTTTCGTAAAATATTTAATACAGGAGTTTGTCTTTTATTGCAGATTGGAGTTGGTAAAACAATTCCCCGTGGTAGAGATGTATCCTCTTTATTTTTCTTAGATATGTTGAATTTGTACATGAGATAGTATCTCATGTGTACACTTTGTTCAATTACTATTATCTAAATGTATGTAAATTCTAAAACCGAAGGATAAACTCCCTCCATCGTAGTTTTATCCTTAGCTATATTTGATATTATTGATTATTCGGATTTCGTTTGGTTTTATGCATTTTAAATTATGAAATTATGGATATCTTTGTTTGGGTTCTACTCCTGCCAATGAGGAATAAATTTCCGAAATGGCCATACAGCTCATTAAAATTATTGCAGTTGGAGTTAACATATGTGTTATGGTGTCATGTTCATTTACTCCATATCCTTTCATAAAATATTACATTGGCATTTTCAAAAGACAAAAATATTGAAATTATCATGCATAAATCAGTAAATATATATGTTTATTTTATTTAATTTTGAAACTATCATGCATTAATCAGTAAATATATATGTTTACAAGTGCATCTGGAAATCGCCCATGGAAAATACATCTATGATCTTGTATTAACTGAACGGCACTGTAAATTTTGAAATAGGGACCCTTGTGCCTAAAATAACCATAAGCGGGAATAACTGGATTTCTGATCTAATTGATATGAATACCAATAAAAAACAAAATATTTATTAAATTGAAGCGTACTTGTAAATTTTCCTGCAAGACAACTGTGTTACTAGATTTTGATTGACGAAAAAATGCTTAACCTGGAGTACTACTAATAGATATAACATAAAATACCCTTAGCACAACAGTGTTAAAATAATTAGTATTCCCACTGGATGTATTGATGTATAAAACATGTATTGATTTTTAAGTGATAAAAGAACCAACTCTGTTCTTGAATTTTCGGGATTACAAGTATCTAGTGGCACATTGCTTTTGCTTTACAAGTCATTAAACTATGTTTAAAGAAACTTATTGTATTTGCACTAATTCATGTTACATTTGTGGGGAAAAAAAAACAAAACAAGATGTGTTTGTGAAACACTACTTATGCCCCCAGATTCCGATTTTTACCCCTTTTTGACCCCTATGACCTTGACCTTTGACCTAATTTTTTTTTGCATATTTATGTTCCTCTCGACTAGACCTATACACTTGCCAAGTATCAAAAGTCTACCTTATATAGTTCAAAAGTTATAGCCAAGGTTAAAGTTTCGGATGCACAGATTGATTGATTGATTGAATATTGTTTAACGTCTACTCAGCAATATTTCAGCTATATCAAGACGAGAACAAGTTTGTTAATAAATAATCACTTTGGGGTATGGAAAGGGCCATGGGACGGGAAATTCTGACTGCCACTGGAAAAGTAGGGTGAAACTGTCAAGGGCGGGGAATTTAGCCTTGTAGCCGATCACCTACGGACCACCCCAAAAAGAGCTTGCCATAAGGGTTCTTTAACGTGCAGGAAGCGTGGCGTTTCTTCCAACACGTGGACCTGAGTTTACATCCCATCCGAAAGATGGGTTGTGTATTTATTAATCCCGCACAACCACGGAATGGGTCCTATTTCTATATCCCGGGACCCTCGGGGTCAGCCTCCGTTTAGGAGGGGTCACACCCTGCAAGCTGGAGATACTAGGTCCTATTTCTATATCCCGGGGTTCCCTCGGGGTCCTCTGTTAGGAAGACTCATACTCCAAGCTCAGAGGATGCTGCCGGCCTATTCATAAGCCAGGACCGCGCACGGCGGTCGGACGCACAGACGCACAGACAAATAGACAAACAGACAGACAGACAGACAGACAGGACAAAAACAATATGCCCCCCAATCCTCGATCTGGGGGCATACAAACCTTTCATTTGTGCATCTTACTTCAACATAATACATATTCAAATTGCTCTAGTAACTCATGGATCTCGGATAAATAGTTTCCAACACCCCCTCGAAGAAGTCCATATTAAGTCCGAGAGCAAGTCCATGTGATTTTTTGAAACACTTGACAGTCCCAGTCCAATAACATAAAAGAGTCTGTGCAACATTTATATTTGGTCATATATGTACATTGATAATCCTATAATGGAAGCCCTTGTTTATTGTGCAAATTCTTATATTTGGACATTGATAAAAGTCCTAATATAAAGTCGCGCATCAAATGAGGCCTATATGACATTGGACTATTGACAGTCCATAAATGTTTATTTTCCTCTTGACTAGACCTATACACTTGCCAAGTATCAAAAGTCTACCTTCAAAAGTTATAGCCAAGGTTAAAGTTTCGGACGCACAGACAGACACACAGACACACAGACATACAGACAGGACAAAAACAATATGCCCCCGATCCTCGATCTGGGGGCATAAAAATGCCCTTAGGGCAAGGTCAAGGTCAAAATGTCTACAAATCTAGTACTGCTAGAAAGCTCTCATCATAAGGAAGTTACATACCAAAAATGAACACCCTACCACTAAAAGCCTACCTTCTAGACACAAGGTTAAAGTTCTATTAAAAATTGCCCTCAGGGCTAGGTGAAGGTCAAAATGTCTACAAATATGGTACCACTAGAAAGCTCTCATCACAAGGAAGTTACATACCAAATATGAACACCCAACCACTAAAACCCTACCTTCTAGAGGCAAGGTTAAGTTTTTTAAAANATGATCTAATTGATATGAATACCAATAAAAAACAAAATATTTATTAAATTGAAGCGTACTTGTAAATTTTCCTGCAAGACAACTGTGTTACTAGATTTTGATTGACGAAAAAATGCTTAACCTGGAGTGCTACAAATAGATTTAACATAAAATACCCTTAGCGCAACAGTGTTAAAATAATTAGTATTCCCACCTGATGTATTGATGTACAAAACATGTATTGATTTTTAAGTGATAAAAGAACCAACTCTGTGACGACATTTAACTTGAATTTTCGGGGTTACACGTATCTAGTGGCACGTTGCTTTTGCTTTACAAGTCATTAAACTATGTTTAAAGAAACTTATTGTATTTGCACTAATTTATGTTACATTTGTGCGGAAAAAAAAAAAAACCTTTCATTTGTGCATCTTACTTCAACTTAATACATATTCAAATTGCTCTAGTAACTCATGGATCTCGGATAAATAGTTTCCAACACCCCTGCTCGAAGTCCATATTAAGTCCGAGAGCAAGTCCATGCGATTTTTTGAAACACTTGACAGTCCCAGTCCAATAACATAAAAGAGTCCGTGCAACATTTATATTTGGTCATATATGTACATTGATAATCCTATAACAGAAGCCCTTGTTTATTGTGCAAATTCTTATATTTGGACATTGATAAATGTCCTAATATAAAGTCGCGCGTCAAATGAGGCCTATATGATATTGGACTATTGACAGCCCATAAATGGCCATAAGAAGCAGTGACTTTTGGATCGCCTCAGACTGAATGATATCCTTTTTAGGTCAAACAGAGCAATAGATAATGTTTAATGCAGTGATGGAAATAAAATACATTTACTTTAAAAAAAAACCAATGAAAATAAGAATCTCTCAAGTGCCTGTATCGCTCACATTGGCTATCGGGCTGACACAGAAAGTCCAAGTAACTGGCCTAACAAGAGTTGCCAGAATACAACATAGCTCACCGGGGATTACAGTGACTTCAATGCATGATAAATTTGAAATAATACTGTGAAAGTACTATTGGTTGTGGGGTTCCAATTTTCATGGATTTCGTGGTTTGCTTAAACCACGAAATTTAGTTTCCAACGAAATACATTTTTTCAATAGAGTTTTAATGTTTGGAATTTGAACCACGAATTTAAGTACCCACGAAATTGTGATATTTATAAAAACCACGAAAATTGATGTCCACGAATGAAAGTACTTCCACAGTACATTATTGTAATTGTACAGTTTTAAAATTTTTAAATGTGATATAGGGAAGTCATGTGCCAAATAGGAACTTCCTTCCACTAAAAGAATAAGTTCTATATGCAGGGTTCAAGTTTTCTTTTTTAAATTGCCATCAGGGCAACGTCAAGGTCAAAATGTCTACAACTATGGTACTAGTAGAAAGCTCTCTTCATACTGAAGTCACACACCAAATATAAAGACCCTATCACTAAACAACTAACTTCTAGAAGCAAAGTTCAAGTTTTTAAAAAAATTGCCCTCAGGGCAAGGTCAAGGTCAAAATGTCTAATAATATGGTGCTGCCAGAATGCTATCATCATAACAAAGTCACATACCAAATATGAACATCCTACCATCTAAAGCAAAATCAAAGTTTTTTTTAAAAAATTGCCCTCAGGGCAATGTCAAGGTCATAATGTCAACAAATATGGTACCAACAGAAAATCTCTCACCGTAATTGAGTAACATACCAAATATCAACACCCTTCCACTAAACGACTAACTTCTAGAAGCAAAGTTAAAGTTTTTTTTAAACAAGATGTGTTTGTGAAACACTATGCCCCGGCAATAACCATGTCTACCATACAACATAAATAATAAAATTGCAATTAAGGTTTAATAATCATTTGTACTAAGCTCCATTAGATCTATTCACGTACAAATATCAAGCCTCTTGCAATTGTGATTAAGGAGCTAAAAGCAAAATCTAGATTTTTACCTTTTGACCCATGTGACCTTGACCTTTGACCTGACCTTAATGAAATTTGCATAATTGTGTTCAGCTTTATATGATCAATATACAGGCCAAATATCAAGGACCTATCACGTCTGGTTGGAAAAATATCAGCAATGTTAAAGTTTTCAAATTTTCACTCAGTGACCTTGACCTTTGACCTGACCAAATTTTTTTTGGTGCATTTGTATTAAGCTTCATTAGATCTATTCATATATAGAATATCAAACCTCTAGCAATTGTAATTAACGAGCTATAGCAAAATCTATATTTTGACCTTATGACCTCTATGACCTTGACCTTTGACCTGACCTTAGTGAAATTTGCATAATGCTGTTCAATTTCATATGACCAATAACAAGCCAAATATGAAGGTCCTATCACATCTGGTTGAAAAGATATAGGCAATGTTAAAGTTTTTGTTAAAGTTTTCAATTTTGCACTCGGTGACCTTGACCTTTGACCTGACCCAAAGTTTTTTGGTGGACTTGTATTAAGCTCCATTAGATCTATTCACATATAGAATATCAAGCCTCTAGCAATTGTAATTAATGAGCTATAGCAAAATCTAGATTTTGACCTTTTGACCTCTGTGACCTTGACCTTTGACCTGACCTTAGTGAAATTTGCATAATAATGTTCAGCTTCACATGATCAATACACATACCAAATATAAAGGTCCTACAACATCTGGTTTAAAAGTTATGAGCCAGGTTAAAGTTGCGGACAGACAGACATACAGACAGACAGACAGACAGGACAAAAACAATATGCCCCCGATCTAAAGATCCGGGGGCATAAAAATGCCCTGAGGGCAAGGTCAAGGTCAAAATGTCTACAAATATAGTACTGCTAGAAAGCTCTCATCATAAGGAAGTTACATACCAAATATGAACACCCTACCACTTAAAGCCTACCTTCTAGACACAAGGTTAAAGTTTTTTTAAAAATTGCTCTCAGGGCAAGGTGAAGGTCAAAATGTCTACAAATATGGTACCACTAGAAAGCTCTCATCACAAGGAAGTTACATACCAAATATGAACACCCAACCACTAAAACCCTACCTTCTAGAGGCAAGGTTAAGTTTTTTTAAAAAATGCCCTAAGGCATCTGGCTTGAGGGGGTGAATATTGTTCACCTCTAGTTGAAGACCCTCAGGCGACATCAAGATGAAGACAGGAATAAAAGCCCTGTCCTTGATAAACTGGAGTATTCTATGTATCGTGTGCGTTTTTGTCACATGTACATTCACTCCATATCCTTTCATTTTTCCTAAGGGCAAGCTCAAGGTCAAAAAGTCTACAAATATGGTAACACTAGTAAGCTCTCATCATTAAGAAGTTACACACCAAATATGAACACCCTATCAGTAAAAGCCTACCTTCTAGAGGCAAGGTTAAAGTTTTTTAAAAAACTGCCCTAGGGGCAAGGTCAAAGTCAAAATGTCTACAAGTATGGTACCACAAGAAAGCTCTCATCACAAGGAAGTCACATAATAAACATCCTAGCACTAAAAGTCTCCATTCCACAAGCAAGGTTAAAGTTTTTGCTGACGACGGCAACGACGCCGACACGGGGGTATGACAATAGCTCTCCAGACATTCGTCCCAGTGAGCTAAAAAAGAAAGGGGATTCATTTTCAAGTGTGTTAATAGACCTTAAGGTCACTTGCTTCAAAGTTGAACTGTATTTCCTGATAGCAACCGCTTTTCAAATGGTGAATAATTACTGGTCAACGTTTTTGAAAAGGACCAACTAAGGGCAATCATGAACAAATTTGGTTCCATTTGACCTAGTGTTTAAGGGAAGAGGTCATTGAATGTATTCTCAGAGGAGAAGATCTTTGAATGTTTTCCCATACAGTCCAATATTTAACTTTGTTCCCCGCTTGCTGCCACCTTGCATGTTATGCTGACTTGCCGGACATACTTAAAAGACTATTGTGACCACGGTAGCTTCTACTGAGAGCCTTTTGTTTAATCTATTTCGGTCACTGTGACCTTGACTTGACCTACATTCTCCAAAAATTACAGAGCTCTTTCTTTCTAAGTGCCTTGTTTTGTTTCTAAGTTTCATATGAATTGAGCGTTAACTCCTGGAGTTATCATCCTGAAACAGTCTTTTTTTAAATTTTCAAACTATTATATCATTTACTTTGACCTTGACCTTTGAAGTGCTTCCTATACAATCAATATGTTTTTGCCTTTCAATTACCAACAACACATTTAAGGTTCATCTGAATTAAATGTAAGCCTTTTTGAGTTATTGTCCGGAAAAAAAGTAATAGTGCATTACATGATACCCCACCACCTTTCACAAAATTTCTAAGTTAAAAGGTGCATAACTCCAGAACTATGTGTACCCCTGAACTTAAAATTATACTTGGCCTGTGTTTTGTGGTAAACAATATACATACCAAGTTTGAAGACAGTATGTTACTTCATTCACAAGTTATGAGTACAAAACCCTCAAATTTGCAAAATTTCAAAGTTTCAAGGGGCATAACTCCAGAACCCCTTGGACCTCTGAACCCAAAATCGAAAATGACCTCAGTTTTGTAGTAAACAAAATACATAAACAAGTTTGAAGACTTTGTGTTAATTCGTTCACAAGTTATTAGTCAGGAAATCTTGGCATGTAATTTTTTCAAGAATTAAAATCCGAAGTTTTCCTTCCCGGTTTGGGTTGTCTTTTCAGTCTTTGTACGGGTTGTTGGCAATTTATTTAAAACTCTATTTACATTCCATTGCCTTGTTCCTCTTTGTTGGTACATGTAAGTATTCCAGACAAGTGTTACACTCGGTGGCTTGATTAATGTTGTTATATCTAATTTTTGTCATTTAACACTTTGATGATTATTTGACTGTGATTAAAACAATTACTTGCTTTCATGATTACATTAATATTCACTGGAACGAGATCTGAAGGAACCACCTGTAGCGGATTTTACTGATAACGGCCTTATCACAGGGAGTGGGACTTGCTCCCAGTCTAGA
This sequence comes from Modiolus philippinarum, assembly GCA_002080025.1. Lineage (NCBI taxonomy): Eukaryota > Metazoa > Mollusca > Bivalvia > Mytilida > Modiolidae > Modiolus > Modiolus philippinarum. Next base: position 38,621 of record MJUU01039618.1, read on the forward strand.
AAAAAAACTTTTGTTAAATATCAAACTTTTTTTTTCTAGGCCGAAGCAAGTCCCTGTGGCCTTATCTAACAACTTCCAAAACATATTGAATGGGTTGGAGACTTCTTCTTATGATGGATCTCTGGTAGAGCATTGCATATTTGTATTTCAGTTTATCTACATGCACATCAGTTTTTTCTGTTGGATCAAAGATCATCAAAGCACTGGACGCCGAAATGCTTTTAGCCACTTATTTTTTAGATCTACTATGAAATAATTATGTATATATATTTTATCAGGACCATCACGAGTTTTCAACTGATGTTTTTACATTTGACTTTCGCGATCCAGCATGAAGTGTTTTCTTATACCTGACTAAGATATAACAGATGACCATGAACGTCTTGCCTTCGTGAACGTGTCCTTGGCGCAGTTCATCTCTGTTTCAACACAACATGAAAAATGATTACTACAAAAGAAGGAATCACTGCAAATGATGAAAATTCAGCAAGCGAGCGCTTCCTCCTGTTTTAACAAATCGGTGACAGTTTTTGTCCTTCGAGATGGTTCTTTGTGATCCAGTACAAGAGTTGTACTTGATTACGCTTGTGATTAGGAACGCCATCGGAGATAAAGTTTAAACCTTCCGTGCTTCACTGTTGACATAGTTAAATTATTCTAAGATTTAAATGTATTATAAGTATTCTATAAAGAACATTTATTGTAATTTCGGATTTTTTAAAACTTATTTGACTCTTATTTACAACGGCGTATGTCATGCAGACGTAACTAAGTATGGCCATTAATAGATAAACAAAACAAATGTCTAACTATGCTACTGACCCGAGAAGAATTGGTCTTTTATATTTTAAGATAGTTGTAAATACGTGTACAGATCTGTATATACATAGCACTGAAATTATTTTAGACTTTAACATTAACTAAGTGGGAGTGCTCCGTAATATACCGGAGGCATATACAAATGTACCTGTACAGAATAGAAAACTAAACTACGGTTTGATTGATCCTTTTTTTAAGGTAGAGTAGACATCAATATAACCATTAAAAGGTTCAAAGTCATATATATTGTGAAATACATACATTTTTACGAGTTACAACAGCGAAAGTAGAAGTTACTATGTATCCATTCATAAAAACTTGTAAAATCATAGCGCGCTGCAAGAAATTTTTATGAATAAACCGAATCATGAATTTCAAATATCAATTTAAGTCCTCTGAGATAAAAAAAAACATTGTATCTTTTAAAAGATATTAAACAAGTACAATACACACATAAAACGATGTAGTTGGTCATGAAATGGACACTGTGTTGCCACATGAATGGATTATTTTCTGTGCCTTCGTATGAATAACTGGTAAGCCGTACGCGTTTTTTAATGATAGTCTTGATCATTCAGACTCTTTTCATATAAAGTAGTCTCCTAAATGTAAGAGTCTGGTTGAAACAGACTATTTTCAAGATGGCTTTTCCTAACAGCTAGAAGGCAGAGAACCTGCCTTAAAAGCTGGGAGTTATCTCCTCTGATGGCACTGAACAATACATTCAAGTGTTAGTATTCATCATCTGACGATAAAATATTACATTTAATCATCATAAAAAGGTATAAAAAGTTGTTATCCGGAGTGAAAGATAAATTGTGGTTTTAGCGCATGTGCATCCAAATTGAAAAACAAAATATGACTTTTTCTATTTTCAAAATATTTTGTGAAACATTTTCAATGTCATTCTCCGGAACCATAACTTACTTTAAGATCTATGCAATTTTAAAAAACGGCGAAAATGCGTCCCTCATGGCTCGATAAAATGTGCTTTTCATGGCATGTTTGCCTTTAATTCTAGAACACAATTTTGGAATATTGATGACCATTTCTGATATAAATATGTTTATTGGATAGTTAAATTGCTAAAACTTATATAAAATTAAAAGTGACATTGATATCCAGTTGTGTGAAGAAGAAAAAGTGATATTTTTGCAGCGAAAATGAGTGCCCCAGTCTACATTTGGTGTATTTTTATTTTTTGATTGTTTGATTGTGGCCTACAATACCATTTTTACTTTGTTCAAATTTGGTTAAAATCCATTCAGAGTTTGTCAATAAGAAGTTCATTCAATTAAAAGTTTACAATGGGCAGATGGTAAAAAGAGTGCAAAAGCCCACACTGGTGAGCTAAAACCAAAAACACAAATTCTTAAAACAGAAGTTCTCCTTACCTGAAGTTTCTGGAATAATTTCCTGTTGACTAGTTCTTGTTTTGTTTTCAAATCATACCAAGCTTTCATTGGATCTATATATGATGTTACTCTGTAAAAATATACAAAACATCCATATAAAATTAACTACCAGGTCAAAAAACAATACAAGTTCATCAACAGACAAACTTTTGCAATAAATTGACAACACCAATAATTGGCTAGGGAAAAAATCAAACTCAAAGATACAAACTATAGGAGAGATATCAATCTAATATAAAAGCAAAATTATCACAATTGTGATTAACATCCGACTTAGATATCCATTTTTAATGATGACAATAAAAGATCCTAACACCTCTATAAGACTTTTTTTATTGTAAAGAAAATAACAATATAAATACATACTTTGGATCTGTTATCCTAATTATCTCCCTTGCTAATCTCCCTATGAAATTGACACTTTCATCAACAGGGGTATACCTAGGTATAGGTATGGCTGTAGACTGGTATATACTCTGCCAATCTTGTACCTGAAAATGTGGTTTATTACAGGTAATAATACTAGATATATTACAGCTTGCCAGACAGTATGGGTATGTAGTCCTTGTTGAAGCTTGTTATGGCAGATTTCCCGGATGATTAACGTATTTTATTTGCAATTCTTCAATGAACATACCAATATTCCTCTTGTAACACCTATAGAACTCCTTCTAAACTCCTGTCCTTTGTCTGCTTGTCAAGCAATCAAGCTTCCATAAAATTCTATTGTATACCAATTTGTACTGCCTGAAGGTGGTTACCTTGATACTCCAGTGATGACAAATTGGTATACAACAGAATTAAATAGAAGCTTGATTGCTTGTCGAGCAGACAAAAGACAGGAGTTTAGAAGGAGTTTTATAGGTGTTACTAGAGGAATATTGGTATGTTCATTGAAGAATTGCAAAAAAATATGTTAATCATCCGGGAAATCCGCCATAAATGATAGAGGCAGTTGAGTAGTAAAAGCTCTTTTGTGACTTTCAATCACAACTCAAACCCCACGACCCTACTTTATATTCAACTCCTGCATTCTGTGAAGGTTTCAAAGCACCTAACTTAGATCAAAGATTTCATGGATTTTCTTCCATAGAACTTCAAGATCTATTCTTCCACAAGCCTTGTAACCATGCCAGAATCTCACAACTACTAGATGGTCATATTCATGTTTTATGTTGTCATTGATCAAAAGCCTGCATAGAACTTCAGTTAATTGTTGATTTGTACACACATGAATTACTATAATTTCCAGTTTTAGGTAAATCTTACTTTGAACTTTACTTTTTAAAACTTTTAGTATGTTTTAGGCTGTATTGATTTAGGAGTCTTTCTGACCTCAATTTCACCCTCTATTAGACTCCGTTTTCTTACAAAAAGAACCATATTAAAGAGCTGAAAAGCTACTCACTGTGATAACCAGCTCATATAATACAAGACTCTGTCTGTTGTATGTATAACAATTTTTTTTTCAATTTTCTTTTAATTCTAAAACTTCATTAATTCATTTAATAATTTTACATTAATGATAAGTTTTAGTCAACCACATGTTTTGGTTGGTTTTGTAAAACTTCCACTAACCTAAAAGCTACTCTCAATCTTGAACCATTTTTTTCAAATATGGTCCATATTGAATACTTGTTTCTCTAATGATATGTCAAGTTTAAACCGGTTTTGACCTGTTGGATAAATTTTCTTTATTCAACGTATGTTGACTAAAGCCCCGTGCTATTTCCCGCCAAATCTATTTGGGAAACAGTTCTCGGTGTTTATCACTGATCATTTGAGAAAAAGATTATACCACTTTATCCCGATTATTACCATATTTTATCCACTCTCCATAGATAAATTTAAAAATTTTAAAATGCTCGGCAAGCCTGGCAATTAAAATTTTAAAATTTAACTATCTCTAGTGGATAAAATATGGTAATGAACAGGATCTTGTGGTGTAATCTATATTACTAACATACCTTTGTCCTTAGAAAACTGTTGCATTCTTGTTCTACATTATAATTAATAATACGAGATACTTCTTCTTGCCAAATTTTAAGTCCATAGATATTCACATAATCTTGTATGTACTCGAATGATCTCCTAAAGCCATCCATTCTGTCTCCTAAAGCTTCTAATTTAGGCATCAGCTCACTCGTCTGTAATCAATATAAACACAGTGTAAAAGTTAATCATTCCAAAGGCAAAAGTCTGGTAATTTTTGGTATGATCAGGTGGAAATTTGTGTCAATACAGCCAAAAAGGTTTTGGTTGGAAAATAAATTTTGTGAAGATCATTTCAAAAATTATTATTACCTTTGTAATCACCAATTCCAATTGTCATTCATTTTTAGAGGGTGCTAGTACAATTGATCAATCTCTCTCACTGTATAATGTTTTATTTTTGGTGCATTGACAAGTTATAAGTGTATCAGGTATGTTGATAAAAATGTCAAAATCTGTATTTCATTATTTTGGTTCAAATATATCCTCAGAAAGTTATATCTTTTTTTTTAAGTTATCATCATTCAAGGGCCCAATGGAAATAAGCATTCATTCAGGCTTTCATTGGTTATCCTTGGAATGATATTTCAGTTGTCCTACATTGCAGCTCAGTGTATCAGTATAGGCATCAATACAGTGTCCAGTAATATAAATGCACACCAAATCATTAACTTTATGCATACATGCATTGTTTTAACTTTTTAAAGTACATGTATTTTGTTTTCCCCAAATATCAGATAACAGTTCAAATTTAGGCATTTCATATTACATGTACCTTTAATTTTGGGTTGAAAATGAGTCCTTTATGTAATGCCAGTGCTACTTGTTGTACTAGTTCCTTTCTAATGCCATCTTCAAGTAATTGTTTTGGGTCAATCTGAAAACATGAGTAAGTCATAACAGATCCATGCAACAACATTACAAATTTGTAATCTTTTAGACATTTCATTTATGCGTAAGGCTGAAACTAGATCACATGATTTGGCAGCTGCATTGATGTATTGATTGTTTTAGTATAGTATCAGAACTGGAATCTGGGTTGAACACGACTCAGAAGTCCTGTATTTCTTATCATTTATCTCACAATATCAATATCAGAATAACTGCAAAAAAAAAAATAAATAAGTTCCTTCCAAATAATCACTTATTAGTCAAGGTATAATGTTGGAAAACATTTGGCTAAAAGCAATACATCTGTAGGACTTAGCAAAATTGTGATTTGGAATCCCTTATGTATTAACCCTCAAATTGAAAGACTGAAAGACTTATATAAGATTTATAGGGTAATTTGATGGAATCTGATTGAAGTACTATTGTATAACACTTACCTTTATTATACCAACAAGTGTGGTCTTCATCATAAGTATTCCCTCAGTAAACACAGATATAGAATGTGTTAACTTGGCCACCTGCAAGATAAAAATAATACGGTAGTTGTAAGCCAATTTTTATCGTAGCTGTAAAGAAATGTTATTACTGAAAAAAGAACTTAAATCATGAAAGTCAATACAAATAGCAATATCTTATTCAAATACAATTATGTTTTGATTTGGTGGCTGAAATTTAACAGTTGAACAAATAGCATTGTCAAGTCCTAGATTTTTTTGGGCCTTGCATTAGAAAAGTGATAAACACTGTTTTTAAGGATCTTTAGGGGTAGATCAAAATTTTATTGTTGCAAACATCTTTTCCAGCTTTGCCAATACAACACCAAAAAGCTAAATTTATGAGAGTGATATATATATATCTTATCCCCTAAGTTCCTATACAAATCAGCTTAGTGTATAAAAAATTTTTTTTTTTGAACACTGCAAAAATAAAGGAATAAAGTAATACTTTATGCATGCTTATTCAAAACACTTTGCATCTAATCATACCAATTTGTCAATTCATAGATTCACTTTTACTGTGGAAGTACTTTTATTCGTGGACACCAATTTTCGTGGTTTTCATGAATAGCACTATTTCGTGGGTACTTAAATTCGTGGCTTCTAGTTCTGTGCATTACAACTCTATAGAAAAAATGCATTTCATTGGGAACTTAATTTCGTGGTTTTAGCAATCACAAATACACGAAAATTGGAACCCCACGAACAATTATACTTTCACAGTAATTGTTATTTTTCACAGGAATAGATGATGTTAGACTGATTTAAAAAAAATATTTGTGTAACAATCAGGTAATGGAAAAGAAATGTTCAATGAATGAAATATAAATCTTATCTTTTATAAATACTGAATTTTAACTGGGTTTCAGTTCTACGTGAAAATAAAACATACTGTAGGTGTACTTTCATACCTCATATCTTTCCTCTAACTGAGCAAATTCTTTCATCTTGTCTTTTTCTAGTCTGGTAGGTACTTCCTTTATCTGATGGGTCTGCATATCAATAATCCTAGCCAGCAAACTAAACATTGTTTGTGGTATGATCTAAAACCAGCAAAAACAAAAATTGAAAGTGCAGTAGAAAGTGTTTTTTAATATTGATCAACAAATCATAATTGTTACCTGACATTTCACTTGTAACTACTTTAATATTAGGTATCTGTTGAACAGAGACACATTAAAGTGGTCCTGAAACGTCAGTGTCAATGATAGACCAAGTAACTTTTTGAGATAAAGATAACATTGAAAAAATACCAGGATTAATAAATTGTGTGGGCATATAAAATGTAATTCTGGTGAAACCAAAAAAGTCCCAAAGTCTGGAGAAATGCATAACACGACAGCAGGCATCATTAAGAATGTAGTCAGGGGAAATTGAGAAAGTCTACAATTTAGAATTTTAGAAATTTACAATTTAGAACCAGAAATGGAGAGACAACTGATTAAAGAACAAATTATGCTAAAAATATTCATAGGTTATGGGCCTTGTTTTCAAGATATTTGATGTTTAAATACTGTAAACCGGGAAATTTTCGCGCCAGTTTTATTTTCGCGATTTTCGTGTTTGGAATTAAAGCGTGAAAATAAAACGGCGCGAATATAATTGTCTACTATTGAAGTCAATGGTCAACAATCTGGCAGTGCTAATTCAAAACTGCGCAAACTGAAATCCTGTCAATTTACCGCAAAATGACGACAGCGCGAAAATTTCCCGGTTTACAGTAATGGAATAAAAAAGACTTTCTTAGACTTTTACCTTTATACTTTAACATAGGCAAATTTTTGTTTTCTTTTCTACATGAAAGAAAATCCACAATCTCATAATCTCCTGCTTAATAAACATTCATGAGCTACTGAAGTCTCTAATGGCTAGAAAATGGGGTGTTATGGGGCAAAACCCAAGAAAACTGAAAGGATTTTACATCTGAAAACATCACCTTATCACATCCTTAAATAAGACACTCATGAAGAGTTGCAAAGTCATGCAAATTAACTAATAAGCATGCACAATATATAAACAATAATACAAGTAAACCATACCTGTAGTACTTTCCTAACATAACTGACTAACTCTCCAGAATAATACTGTGACACACTCATTAAATCTGGACTGTTTGCTTGATTGATTCTCATTAATGGTAAATCTAAAGCCGATGCCATCTGAAAATATAGGTATGTACAAATAATTATGTATTAGGCAATTCAAAATAAATTGTTTGTTTCTCAAGCCTTTTTATTTTAAATGCAGTGCAGGCTGGCATTTTCTGTTTTTTTTGGGGTTTTTTTTTTTATGATTTCTTGGATGTCGGCAAAATTTAATTTTGGTGTCATTATGTACATCTGAATTTAATCTCAAAGATACCTAAATATACACCTCAGTTTTTTGTAAGACTTTGAGCTTTTTGAGCTTTTAGTACTCTTATAAGATAAAAACAATTTTTTTTTTAAATTTCAACAAAAAAAAAAGCCAGATGCAGCTACCTTTAGGCTGACATGGGCGGGGCTTGAGAAACAATTTTTTTTCTGAATGGACCTATCATACTAAAATAAAATTCAGCTTCCATGCAGAAATCATAAACTCTTTGAATTATTATTTGTGGGTTGCAAATGTTTATGTTTTTTTCTTTAATTGGCTTTAAGTATGAAACCTAAAACCCAACAAATACTCATTTTCACTTTTAATAACTGGCAATGGAAATAGAATAAAACTACAAATTTAGAAAATCAATCAATGTTTTTCTGTCAAACCAGGAAAACTGACCCCACAAATAAAAGTACTTTAAAGGCATATTTCTAAAAGAAAAATTGTACAATAAAAGAACTTTCTTAGTGACAAACAATTAAATCAAAAGTTCCACATTTTGCACTGAAAAAATATAAAAGTAATCACCTAATCTTTCTTGCACTTACCTTTAAAAATGTAGCTCTGAGTTTTATTACTAGTGATGGGTCCTTCTTAATTCCTTGCTGCATGTAACCAGTGTAACTGTAAGTTTAATTATAATTTTAGTGTAATTTTGGCTAAAAAGGTAAGGAATTACAAGATTTATGCAAATAAAAATATTAATATACATGTACATTAACAAGTGTGGATCTTATTGCAAGGCAATACCAAGTCCCCTACTGGTAGAACATGGCTTTGTTACACCAGTAAAAAAAAAAAGTTTTCAGTGTCAAAGGCCCATAACTCCCTCAAAAATCAATGGAACGGACAGAACCAAACTCAAACTTGATCTGTAAATAATGGAAGTAAACTCACATACAAAATATTAGATCAATATCTGCAATGTTTTAGAAAAAGGGTGTGGAAAACTGATGCTGGACGGACAGACGGACAGAGTGCAAACCTAAGGTCCTCTTGGACTATAGGGGACTAAAACAGATATTTTATCAGGACAATATCATAAAAGCAGTGGAAACTGGAAAAATGTAACAGCTATAACTTGTAAATGAAGAAACAAACATGATGAACAAACCAACAACATGAATGCATTACAACCCCCTTTGCCCCTTAATCATGTGAGGGTATAACAGTTTTATAATCTGTTATTAACCAACTAAATAAAATATGATAGAAAATGCCTATTTATTATCACGTAGAAATTTTCACAGCCGGTTATTATGAGATCCAAAGCAGGGCCATTACAGCCAGAAAACAGGGCATTATTACAGGGCCATTATTGATCACGTGACACAAGTTTATTATGAGATTTAAAGAAACTGCTTTCAGTTCATACCACTATTTACAGCCTGTATGGAGAATAATTTTTTTGTTTCAAATATTTGAACCCACTTGTGACCATTCATTTTAATAATCTCATCATAAGGGATCTGAAAATTTACATCTTTTCTTGATTTTCTAAAAAAAATATTTTTTTGTACTTCAGCGGTAAACCTTAATCCAGCTGTATGGAGAATAACTTTTTTTGTTTCAAATATTTGACCCTACTTATGACCACTCATTTTAATCATCTCATCATAAGAGATCTGAAAATATACATCCTTTCTTGATTTTTTTCAAAAAAGTTTTTTTTTGTCCATTGGAATGAATCTTAACACAGCTGTATGGAGAAGCTTTTTTGTTTCAGATATTTGGCCCTACTTGTGACCTCTCGTTTTACTCAGGATTTGAAGATATACATAATTTAAATAATTTTTTTTGTACTTAAGCAGGGTAAAATCTTATATATCAACTTTTTTGTTTCAGATATGTGATCCCACAAACGACTTTTCATGTAAAAATTTACGACCTTTCATGTAAAAAAATGAAAATTATTACGAGATATATACATTTACACTCACTTATCAATCTTTTTAAGATCATTATAATCTGGTTAATAAAAGTTTTAAGAAATGGGTATTTTCATAATGACCCTGTTATGTGTCCTCGGTCTGTAATAATGGCCTTCGGATGCTGTAATGGCCCTCGGCGTTGCCTCGTGCCATTACAACTATCCTCAGGCCATTATTACACATAACAGGGTCATTATGAAAATACCCATTTATTAATACTATAATATTGATTCCATAATCTCTATTGTTTCTTACTTTTTCAAAATGGTCCAAGCAAACAATAAAATCTGTATTGATCCATACCTATCTATAATGGTCCAAACACATGATAAATCTGCTACAATCTGTATTGTACCTTACCTATCTATAATGGTCCAAGCATACGTTAAATCTACTACAATTTGTATTGTTCCATACCTATCTATAATGGTCCAAGCATACGATAAATCTGCTACAATTTGTATAGTTATCAATACTTCTTCTTTAATATTGATGGTTCTGATCATCTGATGTAAATATTTTCTGGTGTCTGCTAAAAACTGTTTCACTTGTAAATTACTTTCCAGTTGATGGAATTCTTGAACCTAAAAAAAGCAATAATTCCTTTTTTGTGCGTAAATTCATGAGGGGACTACAGCTTAAATGAAAATATTTAACCTGTTATAGACACTAAAACCTATTGTATCTAGCTTTCCCAAACCCTGTTAATTTTGGTGTTAAAAATGTGATTACTTAAAGAATGTACTAAATAGTGCTTTATACTCCTAGTACAAAATTTTCACCAACATGCATTTCCAAATCCCTGTTTTGCAGGATGTCAAGATAAAAGTGAACAGAAAATCAAATTAAATCTACTGTGGTAATTACCTCCTCTAATGCCTGTATAAGTTGAACAATTTTTCTGCCAGCAGACGTAGCATCGTCAAAACTTAGTGATGTTATTTGTTTACTCATCTCTGTAAACCAGGCTTGTAAATTTTCTGTTCAAAATATTGAATAAAATTTCATCAATTTTCTGTAAATACATCCATGTACATGTATAAGCAAATGCAAATATTTCTTGTGTTAATTTCAGAATTAGACTGTTAATTAGAAAAAGGAAAGACAAAACATTCTGTTAAATTTATAAAAGTATTTAATTTTAAATAGATGATGGAATAAAAGTGCTTTAAATCATTCACAGAAATATTTCAGCTAGGTTTGAAAAATGAAGGCATTAGATCTGTTTAAACTTAACATAAATAATTCCTTCACTTGCACATGCCAGATATTAGAAATGCAAGAGGCCATAAAACATTTTTAAGTATAAATTAAATATTTTTAAATAATATATTAATACATGTAATACCATTTTTTTCAACTCTGGTAAGAGGTTTGGTTCCAGAGAACACTTCTCCTAGCTCCTGCATTCTCTCTGTACCTTCTTTTTTATGCTCATCCCACTTCTTCTCTTTTTCATTCAACATATGTTTAAACATCTGTATAAAATATATTTAATATAAGAATACTAAATACATTTAAGTGTCTGTATTTAGCAAATTCTATGATGTATTCAACATGAGGACACCAACAAAGATCCCAACAAACATAGGTAATCAACGATTACAAAGTTTGCCTCGTTGTGGCACTTTGTCGCAGCAACCAAATTTTGCCTGGATGCTGACATACTATCAAAATTGCATGCATTAGCAAGGTTACCTGAACCAACAATGTACAGTTACTGAGTTATGAACTTGGATGTATACATTAATGTAAGTCATTCACGAGTAAAATGTAGGTTTAAGTGACCTAATTTTGACTGGATGCTGAGCTACCATCACAGATGCATGCTCATGCAAGATGATCCTACCATGTACAGTACATGAGATCTAATCCATGACATGAACTTGAATGTTAGTCACTAAAGCTTAAAATGGAGGTCAAAGTGACCTAATTTTGCCTGGATGCTGACCTACCATCAGAGATGCATGCACATGCAAGGTTAGATGATCCTACCATGTACAGTGACTGAGATCTGAACTCAGTCGCAAACTTGAATGTAAGTCACTCAAGCGTAAAATATAGGTCAAAGTGACCTAATTTTGCCTGAATGCTGACCTACCATCAGGGATGCATGCACATGCAATGTTAGATGATCCGACCATGTACAGAGACTGAGATATGAACAAGGACGTAAACTTGAATGCAAGTCACTCAAGCGGAAAATATAGGTCAAAGTGACCTAATTTTGCCTGGATGCTGACCTACCATCAGAGATGCATGGACATGCAAGGTTAGATGATCCTACCATGTACAGTGACTGAGATCTGAACTCGGTCGTAAATTTGAATGTAAGTCACTCAAGCTAAAAATATTGGTCAAAGTGACCTAATTTTGCCTGGATGCTGACCTACCATCATTTATGCATATCTCCATATAGTTACTGGCCTTTGGTTGAAGCCTGGTTAAATATGGATAAAACCATAAACTGTATAGGACAATGCAAAAGGACTATTTTTGTTTTAGAAAAGTTGACAATAGCAAGTCTCCATTTTTTTTCAATATATATTGCTCTGCCCCTATTGGTGGTGAACAATTTTATCACACCTATAGATTAATGAAATTGCTAAATTGTTTAAACAATAGGAATTAGTAGACTGTTAAGGTAATAAATAAAAGGGTCTGTAAGTCTTGTACAATCTTGGAACTTCCGGGATCAAAAAGTGTACCCAGAGGTTACATTTTAAACAAAAATATAAGACGTTTCAAACAAAAAATTGAATGTCATAATCCTCAGACATCATGTTTTGGCGGGAAAAGTTTTCGAATTGCCTGTTTATTGTGGATTCTCATGAGTCACATGACGAGACTTACTTACCCTATGGCCATCATTTTTTCAAGTAACCTGATATTCAGTTTGTACCTGTGCCTTAATGTTGCTATTGGTACCAACCATAAAACATGGACTTTACCTCCTGAATTTAGAAGTCATCAAAATTAGAGTCAGTAGAATGTGAGTTTGAATCATCCTAAATGTATATACATTTGTATTAGGTAGCACTTGGCAAATAAAATGGCACAAAATGTTATTATTTGTCTGAATCTCTGTATTTAATTTTTTTTAATCCATAAATGTTTTGCATTTTTCACTATAGTCAAATCTGAATTGAATAGTAATAATTCATAATGAGTATACCTCTTTCAATTTAAATTCAAACTGTCCAACACTTAGAAGCAATCTAAACACAACCAAAGCATTAAATTTAGCATCAGATAAAACCTGGTCTCTTAACTGTTTACATCTTTTGTTCATTTCAGCACCTGTAAAAATATGTAACAACTTTAGTATTTACCAATTTGGCATTTTCTCTATCATATGCTGAAATTAATTTTCCAATGACAATCTGGGTAAATTACCTACTTCATATTTTTTATACTTATTTGTTTCCTTACAATTTATCAAATGCATGTAAGGTTGTATAAAATAATTCCTAAAACTCATCCATTTTTTCTCAAAATTTGGGGCGGGTTGGCAATTTTTTAAAGTAATTTTTTTATCAAATTTTGTGGAAAACGCTGTCATTTTAAAAGAATTTACCGAAATTGGAAAAAAATCAGAGTAAAACTTTTTGATGCAGGTCAAAAAAAGGGACAGGCGTGGATGAGAATCTAGGATTTTTTTTTATTAAGGCCTAATACTAAGGGCTATTCCAAAAATAATTGTATGGGGTGGGGGTGGGGGGGGGGGGGGGGTCGGAAGGCACTATATACACACAGTATACCCCACAACCCATAAAATTTTAATTAAAGTGCCTTCAGACAGTGTTTGCATGGGTACTTATATGTATCTTTGAATTATACTTATGGTAGATAGACTCTATTTCACTGTGCATTTGCTCTCTCATTTGCACAAAGATGGTAGATAACAAAGTACTTACTTGGAGACAGAGCTGATGTATGTAACATTAACCATCTCAGTGTAACATTACTATCTCTCATCACATTCATCATCTTTGGAATATTGTCCAATACAAATTCCTCTGTCAACACACCTTCTTTTAAATACTTCTCTAATGGAATGTGTAATTTCTCCAGTTTACTTGCATACTTTGTTGCCTGAAAATAGAAGTTGTGCAACATTATGAAAACAATCTACTTCAATTTTTCTGTTAACAATTACAAGTAATGGACTATATATTAGCAGTATGACAGGTAATATGCTTACCCTTCTGCAGCAACTGATACCTCTAGTTTTTGTAGAGTTCACACCGCTAGTGCTTTAGCTTTGTGGCAATCTTGTTTATTTATGTTCATTTGTTTCTTCTTTGTAGGTTTTCTCAATTTGTGTGAAATATGAATTCTCTTATGATGTGGCAGCAATATCTATTTCTTACACGATAAGATAATTTTTCGTATCACTTAGTGATAACTTTTAGGCTATCATTTCATTGGCCTTTCATACGATTAGATAACTTTTCATTGGTTGTTCTAGAGGTCACACATCAGGTCAAATCAACGTCATGGCAATTCTTTTTTACAGTCCGTGCTCATTGCATTATGTCGCCTGCATTATTTTTAATTCCACACACCTATTAATTCATTCTCCCAAAACAGTTAAAATATATTTTGGCCATTTGAAATATATTATTTTATTGCTAAAAATAACTTTAATTTCCTTCCTGTGTTCTGTGTTGATGTTATGATTATGTGTATTGGGATCATTGACGCATGGAAATTGACATCAGAATCAGTTACCACAGAGACAGAGAAATTTACACAAATCATTCGTAACATTTTCACTCAACTGACAAGCAGAAATTAATTTTATTACTGTACAGATGTTTAAAACTGTAATTACAATTCAACCGAGCTTTCACCCAGGTTTGTCACCAGCGAGGAATCATGTACCTGCCATTGCTATTGATTGTTGTGTACATGTGCATATAATGCAACATAGTTCCTACATCTATAACACTTATCGTTGTTTATACTTTCTACTTTATATACGGGGAAAATTTATTGTTAGACTTTACATTCATTATAAGAATAAGTTTAAAGTACATAATCAATCTTCAATGTATTCACAAACACAACTAAATTCTCCCAACTTAACATAATTGGGAGAATACGACAGAATAGTTTATCATAAGAGAAATAGGTTTCATTATGAGTGATGCTTGTATATCGCTTGTTATCAAATCTCGCTATTTAATTACAAATAATAATTAACTCGCTGAAGCTCGTTAATTATTATTGTGTAATTAAATAGCTCAATTTGATAACAAGCGATATACAAGCCTCACTCATAATGAAACCTATAATTACAATGTTAATTTTTTCATTATAGAATTTCCCTCCCTTTTCTCTTCTGCTTTTGTATTCGTTTGCAGATGTATATTTTTTGTCAAATACATGTACTTATCTAACCTTACAAGTGTTTTTTATGTAGCTATTTTTCTGAGACAGATTACACTACACGTAAATGTATTGTTTTTGTGTGAAAACAATGGCACACATATAAGTTACTAGATCAAATAACCAAGCTCAGTGCTTCTTACTCTTTCATTTGGTTGTAAAAGGTAAGATACAATATTTTTACACACCGATTTATCTTTATGAAAACCAAAGGAAGTTACCCCCTAAGCAATCTAACAGAGCAGTAAATTTAGCAACTGCATGGTGATATGCTGAACTTAACATCACCATTTAAAACTTTATGGAAATATCATTTTATAGTCATATGGAGTGACTTGACGAGCTAAATATTAGTTCTGTACATCATACTGATAATATAGGGTCTGTAAGTATCGTCATGTCATAGCGTGATTTCACGATGAAATTTAAATTCGAAAACGTTTCCTGCCAAAATATGACGTTTTCAGATTATGATGTTCAAATTTTTGTTTGAAACGTCATGTATCTATGTTGAATATGTAACTTCCGGGTACAATTTTTATCCCGGCAGTTCCGAAATTGTACAAGACTTACAGGCCCTATTATAAATTACCTGTTCTCTGATATTTGCTGGTTCTAAGGTATTATTTAATGCTGTTGATGCAGCTTTATATGGTGACCAAGCATCTAGTAGGTTTACAGTCATACCCATGTATACACTTATAACCTATATATATGCAAATAAAAAATTTACACATAATATTGTAGCTTATAACTGAAATGAAATCTTAATCATTTCATAAAACTTGAAATATTTGATTTACATTGTATATGTAAATCTATAGTGTTGAACTAAAATACATGTACTGGTACAGGCATGGATAAATGAAAAGTGTTATTTGTATTTACATTGATTTGTGACATACAACATGTATAAATGTATTTGAAATTTAGTCTCATTCTCAATAACTCAATATTATTCCTTTTACTGGGATTTTGTTCATAAAAATATTACAGAGGTAGTTTTAACATACATGTATTAGTAAGTAAACAAGTACATCCATAAATACAATGTATATCATAATATATATACATGTAACACAATACTGGATCTAGAAACAAGCAGAGCTTATAACTCCTATGTCTCCATGTGAAGATATTTGAAACAAGTGAATCTGTGTCAATGGACACTATATGCCCCGCTAATAATCGAGTAACAATAAGATTTTTTCTGATCCAATAACCCATGACCATGAAGTCACAGCATCTGTTTCCATCCAAAATATTGCAGTTCCCGTATGATCTATCTGTTACAAAGTGTCATCAAGATATCAAACCTCCTTCAAGGTAAACTTCCTTCAACCTAAACCTTAACCTGTAGTACAATATCAAATATTCACTCCTAATATTCAAAGTCAATTACCCATGATCTTGAGGTCATAGCATCTGTTTACTTCCAAAATGGTGCAGTTCATGTCATGGTCAATCAAACCTCCTTCAAGGTAAACTGCCTTCAATCTAAACCTTAATCTGTAGTACAATATCAAATATTCACTCCTAATATTCAAAGTCAATGGTCCATGACCTTGAGGTCATAACATCTGTTTGCATCCAAAATGTTGCATTTCATGTCATGGGGTATCTGTATACAAGGTTTCATCAAGATATCAAACATCATTCAAGATAAACTACCTTCAACCTAAATCTTAACCTGTATTACAATATCAAATATTCACTCCTAATATTCAAAGTTTACCCATGACATTGAGGTCAAAGCATCTGTTTACTTCCAAAATGTTGCAGTTCATGTCATTGGGTATCTGCATACAAAGTTTCATCAAGATACCAAACCTCCTTCAAGGTAAACTACCTTCAACCTAAACCTTAACCTGAGCATTACGGACATACGTACGGACAATGTACCCGAAAACTATATACCCCTCCTACTTGGTAGGCGGGGCATAAAAATGGGACCTGCAGCATAAATGATGGAGAGATGAAAGAAAAGGGCCTTATGTTGTAGATTAACTGAAATTTCAAGATTTTAATATGATGCACATAACAAAACTATTGGGTGTAAAAAGTATATTATAAAACAGTAATATTATGCAAATACCTTTAGATATTGAATACTTCATGTATAATTACCCAATTATCTGGAAAATGTTTATCTACTATTTCTCTCATCTTAGCCTGCTGATTCCGCAAAATTTCAGGTTCAAAATATAAAATAACATAAAGCATGGAAGCTTGAGTAGCGAGGGCTGTTGATCGATGTTCTGGTAATGGGTAAGCTGATATCTGATTGTATATGTCATCTGACCTCAGTCGACCAATCACCATGTTGATGTATTCACTGTTGATATGAACTCGGCTGAAAAGTATTGCTTTGAAATTAACAAGGTAAACTCAATACATGTAAATCAAATCAAAACTAGAGCTGTTGCCAGATGGCAGCCAGTTATACCTCCCGCTAACTGAACCCTGAATCAATATGGCAAGTGTAAATTTAAGTGTGTGTGGACACAATACAGTCGTGGACACAGAACAAATGTGGACAAAATGATATACCTTCCCCCTTTGTCAAAAATTTTCAAAGATGAAATATTTCCCCTTCAAAATTTCGGACAGCAACCATATACCTTCATGCTCATCTTCAGGTAGTGTACTGCAACAGTGTAACATTTCATTAAAATCCAAGCAGCCGTTCAGGAGAACATGCACCGACAAGGTTCGTTCCCCCCTTTCCTCCAGAAAATATTCAAAAACGAATTCAAATTGTCTCCCCTTCAAAATTCCGGGCAGGAACCATATAACTTCATGCATATCCTCAGGTGGTGTACTACAACTGTGTAACATTTGATAAAAATCCATGCAGCTGTTTAGGAGAACATGCGCTGACAAGGTTCATCCCCCCCCCAATTGCCAAATATTATTCAAAGACAAATCATCTCCCCTTAAAAATTTTAGGCAGCAACCATTATATATCTTCAGATATTGTACTACAACTGTGCAACATTTCATCAAACTCCAAGCAGCTGTTTAGGAGAACATGCGCTGACAAGGTTCATCCCCTCTTTTTGCCTAATAATATTCAAAGACAAATTATCTCCCCTTTGGGCAGCAACCATATTACTTCATGCACATCTTCAGATGGTGTACTACAACTGTGTAACATTTCATCAAAACCCAAGCAGCCGTTTAGGAGAACATGTACTGACAAGGTACATGGACGGACGGACGGACGGACAGGGAGATTCCTATAT